>JACXGI010000739.1:14138-30508 GCA_016801175.1 Esox masquinongy | reverse complement strand
GTGGGAAAATGTGTTATGGTCTGATGAAACCAAGGTTGAACGTTTTGGCCATAATTCCAAAAGGTATGTTTGGCACAAAAACAACACTGCACATCACCCAAAGAACACCATACCCACAGTGAAGCATCATGCTTTGGGGCTGTTTTTCTTCAGCTGGAACCAGGGCCATAGTCAGGGTGGAGGGAATTATGAACAGTTCCAAATACCAGGCAATTTTGGCACAAAACCTTCAGGCGTCCGTTAGAAAGCTGAAGATGAAGAGGAAGTTCACCTTTCAGCATGACAACGACCCAAAGCACACATCCAAATCCACAAAAGCATGGATTCACCAGAACAAGATTAACGTTTTGGAATGGCCCAGCCAGAGCCCAGATCTGAATCCAATTGAACATCTGTGGGGTGATCTGAAGAGGGCTGTGCACAAGAGATGTCCTTGCAATCTGACAGATTTGGAGCGCTTTTGCACAGAAGAGTGGGCAAATATTGCCACATCAAGATGTGCCATGCTAATAGACTCCTACCCAGAAAGACTGAGTGCTGTAATAAAATCAAAAGGTGCTTCAACAAAGTTAGTTAGTTATTAGTTTAAGGGTGTCCACACTTATACAACCAGGTTATTGTGAGTTTTTTATTTTTCCCCCTCAAATATTTCATTTTGTTTTTCAATTGAATTGCTCACGTTATAGGTCACATTAAAGGTGGAAAAAGTTCTGAAATGATTTATCTTCGTCTCATTCTTTTACATCACAAGAACCTGGCATTTTAACAGTGGTGTGCAGACTTTTTATAGCCACTGTACATAGCTGCTTCTTTTTGTTGCAGTGTTAAGGATTTCTTTGTCCTTAAACACCAAACCGTTAAATGCTCACAATTTTGAAACCATGATCAGGTTATCCATTAACCATTATCACATTAACAACACCACCACCTAAACATCATTATCATCGCCACCACCTAAACGCCATTATCATTGCCACCACTTAAACACCATTATCATCGCCACCACCTAAACACCATTATCATCGCCACCACCTAAACACCATTATCATCGCCACCACCTAAACACCAGTACCATCGCCCCCACCTGCTACTTCTCAATATACTAAAAAATAATTCCTAGTAGACACCAGAACCTTGACAAGCAGTACCTTAGATTATATAATGTGCAACTGTAATTATGAAGATCACTAATTGTGTGGGCAATTCAGAAAGGCGTAGACTGTTAGCGGGGCCTTTAGTGGGAGTATGATTAAGCAGTGTTCATCTCCATAATAAAGAAGGTACTTCAGGGACATTTGTGAATAGTTCCATCGCTACAGCTGCTAGCCAATCTCATGAGGATGACTCTTATAACAGATACGTGATTTGTGTGCCTTTGTCAGCTGTCATTGCCATGGGGGGGGGGGGTTATGACACACCTCTAAATAGACACTTAAGAAAACGAGAAGGGCTATTTATAAGAAACCTTGGTACGCATTCCTGGCCAATCAGGGTTTGCAAGCAGGCAATGAGGAGGGGTCTGTCCGGGGATGCCAAAGACACACTAATTACCTCATGTGGCTACCTGTTAGATTCCAATGTCTGGCTTGTGAAAGAGTGGAAAGGGCAGGGTGAGTTTTCATTTTCAACCTCCTTCGGTTGACATATCCAGAACTGGGACAGAGCTGGGAAAGAAAAGGCTCTACAGTCCATAGAAACCACATCACAGCGACATGAACGTAAAGAGGTCCAAATTCTTTGAAAGCCACAGCCTCTAGGAGGGCCGTGTGCTGACTGGAACAGGAGCAGACACACAACTCCCCCACTGTACTGTCCCCAGCCACTGGGTCCGCATGGGAGGTGACGGAGATTAGATAATTGATTAAGTGGCGGTCAGATCCGCATCAGACAACTGTGCATGAGAGAAGAGGCGATCCATCACGGTGAAGGCTAGGGCCGACGAGCAGTGTAAGATGAATGGAGCAGAGTACGGTTATACCCCCGCACCCACACCCCATTATCCTGCTCCTCCCTTTCTGTCACTTTCCAATACTGAAGACGCGTGGATCCTTTTCTCCCCCCAGCTCAGGCTTCTGAACAATGATGAGGAACGAGGGATGAGACATTGCATTTCCATATCATTTGTTAGAGGTTCCAAGGTGCGTTGCATTTCGATCGCAACTTCATGTTCAGTTGACGGTGGAGTTGGCAAAGACGAGCCATGATTTATTGACCTATCAGAGGCGAGGGATTATGGATCGTGTTGTCCCCCGAAAGTGCATAATAACTCAGTCGTAAGACTGTCAGGCCCTGAAGGGGAAGAGAGGTGGAGAGATGAGAGGGCGGACCCAAGGGACCGACTGGGACTCCCTGATGTGTTATTCCAATCAAATGGGACCTGGGTAAGCCTGCCAATGCAGAGAGAGCCACTTGAAGGTCTTCTTGTATCAACATACTGTTTCTTCTGGTGTAACACCCCCGACAAACCAGCTCGACAGAAGAACAGCAGCAAAATGTTACCAGAGATTGTTTCTAACTAGACAGATAACCTTCACTGGTAATCCGTAAAAAATTCTAACAGGCACATTCTTGTGTGACTTTTGACCAAATCCATAATTACCACGTTTTGCCTTCGTAGTGTAAAATACTCCTTACAAGGAGTCTGTATCTGCACACCTTCAAGAGACGCAAAAATGACAAAAAATCCTAATGACTTTGTTTTGTACGACACCCATTTGAGTGTCACCTACACGACTGTAATGGAAGTATAATATGCAGAGAGGGAGAGTGCAACAAAAGGTTTATTTTGAGGTTGTCAGGTTCCAGAGAGGATATGTGCTTTGGTACTTTGTGTCCACATAGGTCCAACCGCATCAAACACAGAGATAGCAGCTGTCAACACTCTTCCAGAATGCTTATCACTCACTAGAGCATATACTGAAAACAGACATTGAACTGTTGCAGCTAAATGTTATCGTTAGCTTTCTAGTAACTACAGTGTGTACACACTGAAAACAGCAGAGTTTTTTAAACTTCTTAATGCCAAATATTATGACAGCCTATTATTATATTTCAGACACCAATTAGGTTTCTGAGAGCCACATGCAGAATGCTAGCTCTGCAATGACTACCAGTAGTAATCCTCCTATTCTACACATTTTGACATAAGGGAGAAGATATTCTGCCTTAATGCAAATTTCCTGCTATTCTACACATTCTTCCAGGGCTTATGGCTTGTGCATATACTGTCCATCATTTTGGGCTCCTAACAAGATCTTGGTTGGAGGCATGCCTGCATGTTGCCAGTAATAATTGGGTTGTGGGGTCCCTGGAGGCCAGTTGGGGCCCCAGTGCATTGGCCTGGCACGCTGGTCAGGAACAAGGCCCAGATTACCACTGGTGTACAGACTGAGGCAGGCAAGCTATTTGCATATAGATTAATAAATATGATTTTCAATAGAAGTGGACAGGAATGAAGGGAAGACTGATTAAGATTTTACCAAACATATGTTCTGTAGGTCTATTAAAACCGGTCTTAATTAATTGAAAACGAAAACCCCTTCTCTAGAGGGTCAACACACATGCACACACACCGCACACATGCACACACACCGCACACAGGCACACACACCGCACACAGGCACACACACCGCACACAGGCACACTGTAGTATTAGGAGGCGCTTCTTCATCCATTGCAGGCCAAGGGGGAAGTTGTGTATACAGTCAAAACAGATAACTCTGAGTCTAAACAGCGGAAAGTCTGGTTGGTGGACCTGGGGCAGACCAGCTGAGAGCAAACATCTGGCACCATGGGGCTTTCTGCTACTCTGCTGCTGCTAGCTGTCCCCTGAAATCAGAGGAGATGGAGAGGACTGGGAGAAGAGAAAAGAGGGAGAGGAGAGGGAGAGGGACAGGGAGATGCAGAGTGGAGGGAGCGGAGAAACACTGTCATACATCTTCCCTCTCTCTCTCCATCATTCTCTTTCTCAATCTTTATTCCTATTTTAACCCTTACATATACCCTATGGATATATATATATATATATACACTGAAACACATATTTAAGTATATATACCAACTAAGGCCACTCTCCTCCTAATCGCACTATGCAACAGAGAAATGACACCCACCACTTCCCACACCTGTCCCCATTTACTCAGTACCACTCTTCATCAGTCCTACCTCCTCAAATCCTCTTCCCGCAGGCGGAAAATGTCAGGCACGTCCCCAAGATCTCACCCAGTGCGCGCAGCACTATTAGGATAACAGCCTTCTATTACCTAGAGGGATTGAGTGTGACTGGCCACCCGCCCAGGACCTGATAGAACAGGGAGCAAGACACATTTCCCAGGGACATTCCTCCAAAGTGCTTCCCCGTATGACCTTAGAAACCATGATGACTGACAGTGACCACTGATCCGACCATGCGGGGGGGGGGGCATGCCAAGAGAGTAGCAGAGACAGTACACTGTGCAACGGTACCAGGTGGTTTATCAAAACACTATTCCTGCGCAACAGTAAATGAACGCTTTGATTTTAAGGTTAAAATAGACTTCCAGTCAGACACAGACTAAAAATATAGTCCCCCCCTGCCCCCCCACACGCCGCCAAACACACCTAACGTTTTCCAAACACTGTCACACTGGTTCGGCATTGCCAACAGCAGTAACAACAAGTTTGTAGTTGATGCAGAGCTGCAGCACACACGCGCGCGCGCACACGCACGCACGCACCCACGCACGCACGCGCTAGCACATACGGTAATTGCCTTTAACTTTACCCCCCACTACAGACACATACAGACTCACGCGCACTGCGTATTGTCCTACCGTCCTTCCTGTAGAGGTTGATCTCCACCTTCCTCTCCTCCGAGCCCAGCAGTGCTTGGGCCACCTGGGCGATGGCCAGCCGACTGGTGTAAGGGCCATACAGGAAGTTACACGTGCAGGGCTTCTGCATGATCTCGGCCCGCGAGTAGCCACACATGGCGCAGAAACCATCGTTGCAGAATATGATGGCACAGTTCTCCACCCGGGCATTGGCGATGATGAACTTACGACCTGCGGGGGACAAGAGATAGAGGATTGGGAGACTTACCAAGGGGATGACGGACAGCTGCTGTGTTTCTGAGCCTGTGTACACTTGTGTGGTCTGTGTGTGAAAGCCTGCAGGCAAAACACTAAGTATGTGGCCCGCGTCCTTTGTGTTTTACTGGCCCAACATACGCCTAGGTCCCAAAGCTCAAAACGGCCGTTATCTTGAGTGTCTGGCACAGTTCTGGCCCACATGCACCAACACAGGCTGGTGATGTACTGATATGGCCCAGAATTGACTACTACCTGGGGTGTTTTTATATCCTTTTGGGGACCAGAAAATGGAATCTCCATATTCCCTTACCTTAACCTAACCCTAATCTGGCATTCGATAACCAAATCATTATTCTTAAACTTAACCTATCCCTAACACCTGAGCTCAAGCCTAAACCCAAACCCAAACCTAAGCAGGTCCACTCAGAGGCCCTGGTATATTCCTGTGGAGTCTGCATTAGGTGCAGCAGCCTTCCATGATGTCTGTTATACTGAATACTCCTTGCCCCTATGAAGCATAAGAGCCTCAAGAGCTCCAATCCTTCAGTCTCTACTTTTGCCCTCTCTTGGTCCATAAACATTCCTCGGCATAGATACAGGGGAGAGATTGATGGAGGACCAATGATGCAGTTAACATCCCACCATTACCTTGGCTATCATGCTACAGCTAGCAGCCCACCATAACCTTGGCTCCCATGCTACAGCTAGCATCCCACCATAACCTTGGATATCATGCTACAGCTAGCATCCCACCATAATCTCAGCTATCATTCTGCAGCTAACAACCCACTGTAAACTTGGCTATCATTCTGCAGCTAGCACCTCCCCATAACCTTGGCTATCGTTCTGCAGATAGCATCTCACCATAACCATCGCTATTACGCTATGTGTTTGTGTGTGAAGGTAGAATTCAGTAGGTACTGTTCATTGTTTTTCTGCACCACTGACAAGCTAAAACTATTGACTAATGACTGCCCAGGATAGCTTAAAACAAATCTGAAGGCCGCTAACACGGACATTTGGACAAAGTACTATTGCTATTCACTGAAATGTCAGGGCATTAATTCTGCTCTCTTCAGATGACAATCATCTTAATAAAAAGAGAATTTGTGAGCAAGCTTTAACACTGAGTGTGCGCTAGGGACCTTTTGAAGAAGGAAGTTGTGGCTTGTTTGCATTTGGTGGCTGAGACATAAGTATATTGCGGATTAATTGTGCTTGTGTCGTGAGTGAAACACGCTGCAACAGATCACTTGGATGCATTATCTAAACAGGAGCTGTTGCAGAAAAATATTCTTCCATGATTAAGTGGAGTAGCATACAATGCACAAAGATTTTCCTCACAGAATTGACTTTTGTTTAACACAACAACCTAGGTAGAGCTTGATCACAATGCATTCCAACATAAGAAGCTGAACTCATTAATTTTATAAACTGGGATATTGCAAGTAATATTGCCACAAAGGAATTAAATTTCATTAAGACAAAAGCTTGTCTTAATTTAGTTACTGGGTTAAAAATACATTACTGAACAAAAGTCTAAATCCACAAGGCAATAGCCACATAATGGCTAATATTATTACAATATCAAACTGTGATGTGCTTGTGTGTAAGCGTGTGTCGGTGTTTGTTGGTGTGTGTTATAATTCCTGACAAGCCCCATGCATCATCTGTTCTTTAAACCTGTTCAAGAGGCCATTTGTTTCCTACCGTTCTGAATGCTGCAACAACAGAAGCAAAAATAACAACACATCTCCTCTTGTTCTTGTTCTTGTTCTTATTCACACACACACACACACACACACACACACACACACACACACACACACACACACACACCTACCTCCCGGGCCTTGCACCACCAGCTGTTCCTGTCTGAAGACAGAGCCACCAGACACAAAAACGCTGCTGCTCATACTCTCATGCTTTACCTCTCCCTGTTTTCAATCTCTGCCTCTCTTGCTTTCTCTCTTCCTCACTGTCTTTCTCACCCTCTTTCTCTTTTTTTTTTAAACATTCTGTATTTCTTTCTTACTCACCGTCTCCTCTTTTTCTCTCCCTTTCTCACTTTCTTTCTCTCTGTCTGTCTTTCTCTTTATCCGTCTCGCTCTATAGCCTTAACATAGAGATATCACAAACAACATCTTCCGCCCATTAGGAACAGAGAGCAATGACAAAACATTTTAAGGCCCCGGCCAAATAACATCTACAACGATGCCAAGCATGTACCCTAAACTACGCTTGAATGGAGCTTTGCCTTGAAATTTCCTTTAGAAAATTGTCAAATATGAAATCTTAGCTCATACGTCGGGCTCTCAAATAAACCTAAAACCTATTACAGTGAATGTTGAAAATAAATTGCATTTCACTGGTAGTAATGTTTTTTATCTATCTGTAGTAATTTGCCATCAGCACAGAACCCTCGGAAGCAAAGCAGGGTTGGTCCTGGTTGTTCTCTGGATGGGAGACCAGATTCCACTGGAAGTGTTGTAGGAGACACCAGAAGGAGACACTGGTGTAAGGAGATCCCAATGACCCAGGGCAGTGAAGGGGACATTGTAGGGTGCATTCTTTAGGATAGACCATTAAAGACCCAATGCCACTTATAGCTGGTGTCTCAGCTATATTTCCAACTTCATAACATCAGGCCACCAACTCCAAATGGCTGATTCACTCCAACCCCCCAACTATTCCTCAGGACGTTGCTGTAAAACAGAATATGTTCTCAGATCTCTTTCATAACCACTGCTGACTAATAATTCCAGCTTCTGCGTTGTCCTGGTTACTGTCCCCCCACATGACTGTATGTATGTGTATTCAATCCGGTTGTGACCTAAGGTTGGATATGTGATGACGTGTTGACATGTTAAGTACCACTAGCAAAGTGAATTACAGTAAATATGTATGTCTGGAGGAAGGATCACATCAACATTCAGACATCCTGCCATAGTGGCGTACACTCATATATACAGTTCACACAGTATGCTGACAGGCACACACACAGACACTCACACACATTCTCCCACACACACACACAGACACTCACACACACACACACACACACAGACACTCTCACACACACACACACACACAGCAGTTTGCTATGAATCTGCTGACAGAGACCATGGTTTATTTTTCCCCTTCAGAACTGCACTAACATGGGAATCAAGGTGTTTTACGGGGGAAAGGAAAGGACAACGTGGTCCTGTCCTGGGATGCTCCTCCCCTGTATTAAAGGCAGACTCTGTTGGGTTTTGTTTGGCTGCAGGTTGCCTCTGGGGTCAGTGTGTATCAAACACCTCCTAATGAGGCCCTGGCTGCCAGATATCGGCTGATTAAAGATAAGCCAGTGGAATTCACCGGGAAGGAAAGCGACTGCATTTCAACTTTTACACACACACACACACACACTCACACTCACACACACACCCACGCAGGCACACACGTACGCACACGCACGCACACACACACACACACACACACACACACACACACACACACACACACACACACACACACAGCCTGTGTTTCTGCCCATTCAGTTGGTGCAGCGTCGCAGTGTGGCAGAGGAATCCGTTACGACAAAAAGGAGTCCAAAGAACCGCGTTCGTGTCACATGTGTTCCCAGACACCGTTGGCCCAATTTTGATACAGACTTCTACATATTTGCCAGATGGGGGCGCTATCACGAGCATCGGAAAACGCTAACATCAGAAAGTCAAAGAAACGCATTAGACTCAAGGACACATAAGGTCTACTGTGAGGGATTCGTTTTGGCGGCGCCCATCAATGCATCCTGATGAGAGTCGTGGTTGAATGAGGTTGTTAACCCTCAGAAAGTTTTTTCCTATTAATGTCCAATTCATATGGAGCTAATACAAAAAAACAACATGGTTAAACAATGTTCATAGATGGATCATTTAGTAATTTGATTTGTAATATTCAGATCAGCTATAGCTGGTGTATAACAGAGGTGGTGCTGGTAGCCCAAATAGCTCAGCTGTGAAAGTCGGGATTTTGTGAAAAGACGAATTCGGAAGTCACAGCAGACCCGTGATGATATCTGATTGCATGAAGCAGGTGAAAGTCACAGGCGAGAACAAACACAGACAGTTGTGAACTAACCATAGTCAGCGCCTCTTCCCCCTCGGGGGCTGTAAGGGTCTAGCATGGGCCCTCGGATCCACAAAAGGTTCTACAGCTGCACCACTGGGAGCATGTTGACAGGCTGTACCATAGCTTAGCATGCAACTGCACTGCCCTCCATCGCAGGACAATTCAGGTTGTGGTGCAAACAGCCAGGTGTATCACTGGGGCCAAGCTCCCTGTCAGCCAAGACCCAAACAGCCAGGTGTATCACCGGGGCCGAGCTCCCTGTCAGCCAAGACCCAAACAGCCAGGTGTATCACCGGGACCGAGCTCCCTGTCAGCCAAGACCCAAACAGCCAGGTGTATCACCGGGGCCGAGCTCGCTGTCAGCCAAGACCCAAACAGCCAGGTGTATCACCGGGGCCGAGCTCCCTGTCAGCCAAGACCCAAACAGCCAGGTGTATCACCGGGGCCGAGCTCGCTGTCAGCCAAGACCCAAACAGCCAGGTGTATCACCGGGGCCGAGCTCGCTGTCAGCCAAGACCCAAACAGCCAGGTGTATCACCGGGGCCGAGCTCGCTGTCAGGCAAGACCTCTAAACCAGGCAGTGTCAGAGAAAGGCCCTAAAAATAGTAAATGACACCAGCCACCCACGCCAATGACTATTCTCTATACTACCACGGCCTCAAGTCTGTAACTGACCCGCACAGCTCCAACCCCCAAGCCATTAGACTGTTAAACAACGCTGCCAAATGATTACATAATCGCTACACAGCTACCTGCATCTGACTCCTTTTCTGCACTCACTTTAGTATTGACAATTCCCCACACATACACTAGACTTTACCCACACACACACACACACACACGCACGCACGCACGCACGCACACGCACGCACGCACACGCACGCACGCACACACACACACGCACGCACGCACACACGCACACGCCCTAGTTACTGCTGCTACCAGTAACTATATGTGTCTAAACCTAAATAACCCTTTCCCCCGTACCGACTCAGAACTGATCCACCCTGTAAAGAGCCAAGTCATTGTTATTCATATAAAGTATTGTATTTCTTCATTTTCTTTTTATTCATATCCCTGCGTATATACCCACTGAAAGCCTATTACAAAACTAACTTTACGTTACTGGATTGTGGAGAGTTGATTAGAATGCTAACTGTTGTTGATGCAATTTACCTCATTTCCAAATACGGATTTCAAAAATGTTTGAAATCCATATTGACGATTCATCTGTTAATGAACCTGAACGCATTTTTGTTACGCCATCGGCCGAAGATCTTCCATAATCTTAGCTAACTGTTGAACCAGAGCTGAGAGATGACATCATGAAACATTACTCCCTTGCATTCCTGAGCATGTTACATTTTTACAATCAATATCCTATTTTATGGGCCATTTCTCAATGAAGTGGCAGGGGCCAAAGTGAGCCAGTTGTCTGAACTCCCTAAATGAGGTTATGCAGATTTATGCAAAGTGGTTTAATTCAGAAGACATTGGGGAGGCCTTTAGTCCTCAAAATGTTAGTATTTTCTAGATGAGTTGGCACAGAGCAGACGAGCACATAGCCGAAGGGCTTCAGGGAAAACGAAAGAAAGTCAGTGGAACAGTCAGTATGCCATCAAAGACAGATAGAGAGAGAGAAGAGAGAGAGAAAGGAGAGAGGGACAGAGATGGAAAGAGCAGAAACATAGAAAAAAAGAGGACAGAGAGAGGACAAAAACTGAAGAGACATGGGACAGAGAGACTGAACAGAGAGAGAGACAGAACAGAGATATAGAGAGAAAAGAGACAGGACAGAGAGAGAGAGACAGAAGAGAGACAGGAGAGAGAGGGAGAGAGAGAGGCGGAAAAGAGAGAAAAGCAAGATGAGAGTACAAGAGACAAAGACAGAGAGGGGAGACAGACAGATACAGAGACAGAGGAGAGGGAAGAGAGGACAAAGGTGAGAGACAGAAACAGAGAGGAAAACAAAGGGAGAGAGAGAACTGACAGGATGGAGTGATAAAATTACAGTGTAAGAAAGAGGAGGAGGAGGAGGAGGAGAAAGGTGGTTAACAGAGTGCTGTGTTGTGAACTAGAGATATAAGACTGAAAAACAGCTTGGCTTCTAAATGTGCTGCTTGAAAAGCTTTCAGACAAGTTTATATACTAAACAATCTTTCCTCATACTAACTTTGCTGGAACATATTCGGTTCCCTCTCTTCATAACAACCTATGAAGTAAACCTCTTTCCAAATGTAACAACACATCTTTTATTACTGCTTTGCAGAACTCTGTGACCTTAATTTTTTTTTAGGTTAATTCACATTCACATTTTAAGCAGTCGTCCTTTTATTCCATTTCACATTAAGGCAAAAACAAAACAGTGAAGTATTCCTTTTCTACCAAATGTGACCTTGTCGCATTCCCCGTGGCAGTGCCTTATCGTTTGCCCTTCCGATGAACAACTCGCTAAGCCGTTCTGCCTCACACTGCTAGCTAAAACAGGCACAACCTTCCTGCTTGGGCTCCAACCGGGGATTGAGCTTGCAGGTGCAAGACCAACCACAAGTTGTCATTAGTGCGCAATGAGACAACATCCACCCCACCACCTGAACCAATTTGCACCACTCTACACAAGACTACTGGGCTTTGTTGGTACACCACGACCAGGATTTAACACTGAATCACAATGTACCGGAAGGCAGTGACTTAGACCACTGCACCAAACCATTATTTTTGAGGACCAATTCACGTTCAAGTGACAACAAACCAAATGCAGACTTTTCATTTCAGGTGAAAATGATTATCAAACTAGCAGTGCCTAATGTGAACTGATTTTAGTAACGGTTGTTTACAGACAAATTAACCAGGGATAACTGTTTCTTTAGGCCTTCTTTCAGGGTGAAGAACAATCTAGCATCATGTTGTACAGTTGGGAAATTCTCATTTTCTGGTTGATTCAGTGACATGACGTGCAAACGAACCAGCACAGTCAATCAATTTGTGCAACAAAGAGAGTTCATGAACAATGCTAAACTCTGCTGTTTGGGTCCATGGCTACCAAGCTGTCACATCCTGATGCGAACCTTTCAACATGCACAGATATTCTGACTTTGTGAGAGCCAGAAATATTGCATATATCTAACTGCAATATCTTTGTTGCCGCTCGTGGCAATGTCATTTCTCTTCGTCTGTCTTTCCATCTGTCTCACACAAGAGACATTCTGTTATCATAGCAGCAAATGTAGTCAGTCTGTTCAAATGACGCCAAGTCACATCAGGAATGAAACCCTATCTTTACTGACACAATAGCTTAGCAGCTACCCAAGCGAGCAGTCATTTTAGGCTGGAATGCACAATGGAAGGACGCTTTATGATGGACAAGACAGGCTGAAAGCAGAGGGCTTTTGAAAGCTGCAGCCTAGATGAAGCGGAAGGACAGAGCTCATCACCCTAGCAGGTGCCATGTCGCCCAATTGGATGTGCGCCCGGCGCTGGCGGGTTGATGAAACTGTTAGAACATGGCAACTCAGCGGGTTGCTCAGAGTGCCTTGGGATGGCAGCTACAGAGCACAGTGAAGGGAATTGTTTTAGAGAGGCTGAGGACTACAGCTACTGTACAGAACACAGTCCAGAAGGGAATAAATAGTATGAGAGAGGCTGAGGATGACAGCTACCGAACACAGTCCAGAAGGGGAAAATGTGGCAGAGAGGCTGAGGATGACAGCTACAGAACAGTACAGAAGGGAATAGTATGAGAGAGGCTGAGGATGACAGCTACAGAACAGTACAGAAGGGAATAATGTGGCAGAGAGGCTGAGGATGACAGCTACAGAACAGTACAGAAGGGAATAGTCTGACAGAGCTCAGTAAGGCACTTAAACATTGTGAATATAACCCATATTCATGTCCATTTATTTCACTTATCTTTCTCACTTCTAACAATTTGCATATTTTATATATGTTTATAGCCCATGATATTACATTATTATATTACTATCATTTTTTTTACTTGTTTGCAAGGTTTTCTAAACTGTTGTTATTTAGTATAGGTTTTTTATTTTCCACTTGCTATGGCAAAGTAAACAAATATTTTCCATGACAATAAAGACCTTTGAAATGAGAGAAAAATTGAAAGACAAACAGACATACAGAGAGACAGAGTCTTAGTTTTGTTGCAGTCAGCATGCTCAGAAATGTACAAAAAAAGACAGTTTGAGGGGGAAGAGATGTTTAGCAAATAACCAAGAAAGATTCACAGACGAGAGAATGGAAAGGTGGAGTTAATGCCATCTTGGTTAAAGAAAATGATTGGAAGGGCATCAAAAGTCTGTAGCCTAAACACACTGTGTCAGAGTGTCGATATGACTGGGATCACACACAATCTCACAACTGGAGGAGAAACTGAAAAAAAAAACATCTGTGACTCATGCATGCATGTATTCACACTGAAAAGAATCAGTCCCAGTTGCAGCTATGTGACTAAGAATCAGGCTGAGTCTGGGAGAACACAACTCATTATAGACACAAATATGCAACACCTATAATTCATGCATAGCCAGTGTCAGTTTTATGCATCCGCCTCACAGCTGCACCGATATGTTGAGACTCTGATACGCTGAGACTCTGATACGCTGAGACTCTGATACGCTGAGACTCTGATACGCTGAGACTCTGATACGCTGAGACTCTGATACGTTGAGACTCTGATACGTTGAGACTCTGATACGCTGAGACCCTGATGCGCTGAGACCCTGATACGCTGAGACCCTGATGAACTGAGACATACTGAGATGCAGACACTGCGACATAGATAGATACACTGACACCTAGATACACTGAGAGTCAGATAAGTGGACACACTGAGACTGATACGCAGAGACAATGAATCTCTGAGACTCTGATCTGCAGATACACTGAGACTCTGATCTGCAGATACACTGAGACTCTGATCTGTAGATATACTGAGACTCTGATCTGCAGATACACAGAGACTCTGATCTGTAGATACACTGAGACTCTGATCTGCAGATACACTGAGACTGTGATTAGCAAATACAATGAGACTCTGAAACGCAGATAACTGAAACTCTGATACACTCTCAGACCAAAAAAAATAAGTTATTCTCTCTCTCTTTATCTCTCCCTAAAGCTGTGACAACACAGGTTCAGCATGAAGGAACATCAAGGCTGTCTCCCGAACACTGCCCCAGGCATCACTCATTAAAACAGGAGAGCACCCAGCACAGCATTCAGGTGTATAAATTACAGTAGAACTCAACTTCAGGTCAGATTCATTAATACTGTCCTGGATGTCTGTCTACAGACTCAGCCACCTTGAAAGACCAGAAGTAAAGACACTGTCTTCTCTGGGATGCACGTCTTGTGTGGGAGGGACCAGTTTCCCGGGTGACGGTGTGTTTGTGCCTGGGCTGTAAAGCTTAATGTCCTCCCCAGGTCCCATCTCATATGCAGGGCTAATTGGAGGATTCTGTCTCCTGGGACCGGTGGAGCAATGAATACAATAGTCCCATGTAGCTCAGTTGGTAGAGTACGGCAATTGCAATGCTAGGGCTGTTGGTTCGATTCCCACAGGTGGGCATTACAAAGAAAATCAGCAAAACATTATAATAATGCAATTATGTATGCATCCACTACTGCAGGTCAGTCCGGACAAGAGCATCCGCTAAATTACTAAAATTTAAAAATTGTACACAGAAGGTAAGAGGGGAAACAAGTTGTTGGGTGGTTAGATCGGTACTTTACAATTCTCAGCAGTACAATCATATGGCATTTCTTGCATCAGTCTACTTTTTACCCTTATGAAACCCACCCCCTGTATTAAACCTCTTTCACTGTTCATCCAAAAAGTTTCATATTTTACCACCCACCCCGTCCCACCCTAGCTAACAAGAAAACCACTTGAAAATGTGATTAGAAGATGAATGAGGCAAAAGTACATACTCACATAAAATGGGGAGTTGGAACAAAAGTGTTGAAATGGACAGAAATAAAAGGTAACATTCACTACTTTAAGCAATTTTTGTAGGTAATCAAGTTTATCTGAAAAAGTAATAATCCAAAGTAATCTAATGTGAAGATGAATCCACATGGTTTGCCAGTGATGTAGACACAGATACACAACAAAACCAGGCATATGACACTTGGAAATTAGACAGTTTCTCTACTTTCCATTGATCTGTGGCTGAAGTAAACAGCCAATGGTAGAGATATCAAGTCACCTTAAAATAATAAAACTTTCAATATCAAATGTGCATCAAAGCCATGAAAGGTAGTACTTTGCAACCAAATAAATATTAGAATCATTTTTTTAAACTGAAACGGAATTCTGATTGCATGGGGATTTGTAACCTTGGTCTCTATCCAGGTTCTGATCCTCCAAAGAGGAATAAGCAGTAAATCCATAACATAATAAAACAGAATTAAATCAAAACCTCAAATTTTGCCACATGACTGAACCAGCTTAAGGAGATTTACCACACACATACTAAAGGTGATAAGTACGACAATGTTGCCAAAAGGCAACATTGACCAAGATAATGCTAAACTTTTTTTGAAATATGCAGCCGCTTCCTAGGAAGAGCCAGTTGCTAATTGTTTTTCAGTAATCTAGTGAATTATCCATGCCTAGCAACTATTGGCGTGGAACACTATCAATGCATGCTAGTGTGAAATGTCTCCTTTAACCGGCACCAAACTTGAGTGCAAACTGCACAAAGTGCATGCAAAAGGAGAAGATTAATGTGTTAAAGTGGGATGAAATATGGTAGGCTACTGGAGCCAAAATATATATATATTATGCTTTTTTTATAAAAATATATATTTTTGTCCTTTTGTAAGGGTCGGTAGCAACAGTGAATTTCCAGATTGAACTCTATGATATATGCCTGCTGATGGGTCCTCTCTCTGCACCCAGCTGATCATGTTCAGCTTGGAGAAGTCTACATACTGTCCTTCACCAGGGAAGGGTCTGAAGAGGTCACCACAGGAGTGCAGACAAGGTGTGTGGCACCATATCAGGATGATATCACGGAGGCCAAAGACAACTCTTAACATCTGTCTCCTGTCCACTTCTAACTCATCCAACTCAAATTTACTGTATTCACATTTTCTCTCCTCCTCAGCCCCCTCTTCCCCCCTCCTTCAACACTCTCTTCCCCCCTTAACCCTCTCTTCCCCCTC
>JACXGI010000739.1:0-14038 GCA_016801175.1 Esox masquinongy | reverse complement strand
CTTCAGCATCCCTCTCCCACACTCTCTCTCCTCTCTCCCCCTCTTTCTTAGCCCTTCTTCTCAGCCCTGAAGTGATTTTCCCTAAGGCAGTGCAGTGATGACTGTTGGTGACACCAGTGTTGACCCTCTCTCCATCAGCCGTGCTTGTAAACCAAGTCATATCACTGGGATGATTTAGAAAAGAAAAAACGCGACCCATTTGCACAAAAGATACAGTAGCACCTCAGGCCAGTGAAGCTGTTCAACCTTTTGCTATGCTAAAATACAGACATTAAGTGGCAGAAAGATAATGGCTCCATTCAGGTGACATTCTCACACAATTTATATTTTTGAAACTTTTAGATCAACTGTAAAAATACAGTCTCCATGGGCTTTATAACCTTGTGAAAAAACTGCTGCTCTGAAAAAGCATTTGGACTGAACAGTATTACCATGTAATTGTGTGAATGTGTAAGCTCTAGGCCAGGAGTTCTTAAAATGGGGTCTGCAAAGGATCAGCTGCCAGATCAAATTAAATACAATATTTTTATTTTTACATTTAGTTTTTTTAAAATTAATATTAGTCAGCTAAACATTTTCTAGATAAATACAATTTAGTTTAAGCTTTAAAACTGCAATTGTTTTCTCTGTACCTCATTGAAAAGTATGTAGAATTACAGGATATTAACTTTAAATGTTTTAGTACAATAACAAAATGCTTGAAATGGAAGAAAACGTGCTTGGGCATTGCAATAGAAAAAACATCTAATCAAGAGATAGGCCTTCCAATTATTCCTTCCCATGGCTGACAAGAGACTTGTTTCATCTAGTAAGTCTACACTAGTCATAGTAAAACCAATATTATGATAATTTTACCTTACCTGAGTTTTGAGTTGATTATGATGGGGGACATAATTAATGTAGTATCACAAAAGGGGTAAAACAAGAAATGTAAGCTTTTCAAAATATGTTTTCCAGTCATTTCACAATAATTTAAGATTCACCTATTCCTATGCAGATTTTTTTAATGGAAATTTCGCATCTTCTTTGCTATACGTTAAACACAGACAGATGAACAGGATAAGACTATTCAAAACATAATAATAAATCGTTTTATTTAAATATCAAGTATTAATAGTATTATAATTACAAAAATTATTATAGCGCCAATATTAATGATAATAACTCATGATGCAATTGCCAAAAAACTTACTTTGACTATCGAATTTCCTAATGATGGTATCGAGGAAAGTATTCTGTGGTGCCACGTGACCACGTCGGACCGGCATCTTTGCTGTATCCCGGTGGAGTTTTAGGACTTTCTGTCGCCAATGCTGACCTCTACGTGGAGTCTTGATAAACGGACGACATTCACTGTGTCCTGGTCAAAGAAAAATAAGTACTGTAGGCTAATCCTCGACCGAAGTTTTTCTAACTTCATGAGAACCAGCAAGTTGACAGTCCTCCCAGGGAAAAGGCGCTTCTTAAAATGAGCAGCCACTTCATCCGCGCGCCGATAGCGAGATAGAGGAGTGCGTGTTTGTTTACGACCCTCGAGCTGTCAAAAATGATATCCTCTCCGGTGAACGGCAAGACGAGGAGTCACTTGTCATTTGTCACGATAGACTCTGGGGAGGGGGAGTCTGTCAGCCTAACAAGGAACCTTGCTTTTGCCATAGTTGCGTCTTTTACTGTATCCTCCAGGCGCTTCGTCCCTGTTTCCGAGCGTCCGATGAAAGCCACCTAGAGAAACCACCAGCCTAGTCGAAGAAAGCGTTGAAATCGTCGGTTTTATGTGGTTGAGAGTTGAGTACCTCGTCTAGTCTGTGCTCAACATAGATGATTTCAGCTTACTGGCGGTAGCGACTGCGCCTCTTTAACCCGTTCCTCGTCAGCACGCAGAACTGTTTAAACATTGGATGAAAATGCACACAAAGCTCAATATCAGCAAACATAACATTTTTTTTAAATTAAGATTAATGTGGCTTAATAGAAATCCTTTAAATGCATTCAACCCCATCTAGTAAGAATCTAAGACAGCAAATTAAAGGGAATTATAGTCGACAGCTGTTAAACACTATCTGCTGGATCCTAACTAGAAAGAGCTATCACCATCAGATTTTGAAATGAAACACGGGTGCTTCCGTGGCCAAACGATTAGGTGTCAAGACAGGTGAGGAGTGTGAACGTTCACAGGTGTAGGCGAACCTCGTCCCCGTGATATTTTTCCGGATATTAGATGCAGGATAGTCCACATGCTAGATTTTAACCGAACTCGCACACAAATCAGTCGCTACTCATGGTGTGGCTAATTCAAAATTAAACATGAATATGTAATCGAAAGGCAGTGCTGGTTCTGGTCCGCTTGGCGTGTGAAGTGCACAGTGGGTTGACTCACCTCTTTGACAAAATGCGCTTTGGGGGGGACTCTCGGTGCGCTTTGTTTATTTCAAGGAAGGCTGGGGCTTCATCCTCGGTTGCCTCGTGTATTATGGAGCTCAGACTAGGAGACACGTCACTGCCTGTGCAAGAGCAATGGGTGCGGGGTTCCCTTTTCGTCATTCGAGATAGACAAAGGGCGCACTCGGCGTGCAGCACGCATGTTTTAGGCACTGTCCACGGTTCACTTTGACGTGTAAAGCATGATGCTCAACTCTCCCATGTACAGTATCGTCATCATTAAATAAAGTACACACAAAGCAAAAGTCATCCGGATTTTACTGTATTTTATTCATAAGGCTGTGATTATGAAAGTGGAAGGGAGGATACACATTTCTCCGCCGGGCGGACGAGATGACTTTCTCGTTCCAACTCCCTTATTTAGTCAGAGAGGAGACAGACACGATGTCTCCTGGAAGCGTCCCCCAGTGAAATCTTCCAGCCTGCCTTCTCTCTCTCTCTCTCACACACACACACACACACACACACTCACAAACAAACACACACGAGCCATATTGCTTGTTTATATTTTACACCAGTTTTTTCTTCACAATGACATGCATAAACTAGAATATGTGCATATATTTCTGGATACATTGTTATCATATTCATCAACATGCAACATCTTATATAATCTTTAAATATAGGCATACACGTTTTTGTTTTGTTTTTACAGAAAAGTACTTTGAAAAAAAATTTTCTCATGAAAACCACTAGGTATTTATTAGCAAATTAAAGCGCTGTACAGTATGAAAATTGAGGTTTCAGAAAGCACTATGATAGTTTACTCTAGTCGTGATCACTATATGGACTACAGAACATGTTTATAATACAGAAAATCTGATCTGTCCATCCACATATGCGCACACACACAAACACACACACACACACACACACACTCACACAAACTCAGCGTCTTGACAGATCTCCCCCTGTAAATTAAAATAACGCAAAATTAGCACATCCACAAAATAAGATGTATTCAAGATAATTTCTTAGTAACTACGAAATGCAAAATTATGGTTAATTAGGAGTATCACAAATTGTGAGTTATGAACTTTTAAAAATATATTAGTCACTGAGAATGTCTGCAGAAATGTATTACATGTGCTACACAAAATTAACCAATAGAAAGTCTGTCCGCAGGCAATGTTTTCCCTACTGTATCATTATAGAACTGGAGCTCTGTATATTGCCCTGAGTAGGTGTACAGTATCAGCTAATGCAATCAGCCATGTTGATGAATGGATAACTGCATAATTGGTTAAACTAGGTGGGGTCCTGATTGAATTATGGATGTTTTGTTCAACAGGGGAGGAGGTGGGGAAGTAGCCTTAATGGCATTTCAAGCGCATTAATGGAGGATGACAACGAGAGGAAAAGACAGTGAGGGATAGTGGGACGGTGGGGGACAATGGGGGACAGTGGGGCAGTGAGGGACAATGGGACAGTGAGGGACAGTGGGGGACAACAGGGGACAGTTAGGGACAGTGGGTTAGTGGCAACTGGGTTTGAGTGATGGAGAAAGCGTCCAGGACAGGTGAGCGGATGGGCAGCATGACTACCAGCATGGGTGCTTCCAGGAGGTGGATGGCAGGGTGTGGGGTCAGTGTGTGTGTAAGCGGAGGGCAGTTTGTTTGTGTGCGTGTCTGTGTGCAGAGTTGGGGAGTAAAGGATTACTAAAAAAAACAGTAACTGTAATCCGTTACATTACCAACTAAAAAATTGTAATCGGATTACAGATACTTTTGAAAAAATATATAATTACTTTTGAATTACTTCAATTGAAAAAGAATAGGTTCGCGAAATAATTATGACACGCTGCATGCTTGTTTTTTTTTAATTTAATGTTTTAAAAACATCGTTATTTGAACCAAAATAACAATTGAGCGCCTCAGTTGTTGTGTGTGATCATCATGCGCGCTAGCGTGGACGCGCATAAGCAGTTTAGTAACTGATGAAGCGCTAGTTTAATTGGTAAAAACAGTGTGTATCTATATTAGCCGACTCATTTAAAGGTGATTTAGTTATCTACTCGACGCATCTTTCTCAGAACAATGGTAGACGATAGGCCTACCTCGTGTTATGTATTAGTTCAAGTTTCAAGGTTTATTTGTCAAATGCACCGAACAACACAGCCGAGAAGAGTTGCACTGAAAAACTCAGACAGGAAATGTTTTTGAAGATTAGGCAACTATTTGTTAGATAGCTGTAACATGGGCTGCCTTCAAGATAAAACATTATATGGAATTAATCACGATATTTAAGGAGAAAAGGTGTGTTGTGAAGCACTCTGCCGAAGGTGAGGATATGTATTTGACGCAACCACCTCAACTCCGTCCATACAGGTAGGCAATGTGATTCTACTTGCTTTGCATCTCAGAATATTGCATCCATTGGTTATCATTGGCTGCTGACGACATTGACTTTAAGCTAAGAGTGGAGGTGTATTACCACAGTTTATTTCTATCATTTGCGATTTGAAAATAAATTGCTGGTGGCCCTAATAATCATGTTACGTTCGCGCGGGTAAAACGTATTTGTGTGCGGGTGTTCAAGATTGCAAACGTGCGTTCGCGTGCCTAGGGTTTCTGCAACGTTTTGACAATGTTGGTGGTTGTGGAGCAAAACATCAGACTACTGTAGATTAATGTATGCGCGAAAAGCTACGTACATTAATCATATTGAAGTAGAAAGCAATGGTTTCGAAACCCTTTCCAAAGGTGCTGTACAAAACCCATAAGTTAAAATGCAAATTCCGTTTTTGGCCAGCTATGTAAACTCTAACACTGACTGATCCCGCAAAGGGTGTTCCACTGGTTATAGGCTATTCCTATTTGTTTAATGCCTCTTAATATGAAAGTAATTTACAAGTAATCAAAGTAATCAGATTACATTACTGATTTTGAGTAATCTAAAAGTTACGTTACTGATTACAAATGTGGACAGGTGACTTGTAACTGTAACGGATTACATTTAAAAAGTAACCTATCCAACCCTGTCTGTGTGTATGTGGAGGGCTGTGTTAATGTGTGAGTGCGTGTGACTGCGTGTTTGCGGGAGGCTTTTGTTTTCAAATGACGGGGTGATGAGCGGAGGCCAGTGTGTGTGTGTGTCAGAGGGGACTGTACCCACCATGGCAGCTGGTGCACTCACAGCTGTGAATGACAGGCAGGACGACAGGCTCACTCTCCCCACTGTCACACAGGAGGCTGAGGAACCGAACCGGACTCTCCGGGTCCAGCCGGTAGCTGCAACAGTCACACAGCGACTGGAGGTAAGGCTCCTAGGAGGGGAAGAGGGAGAAAGGGAGGGAGGACGAGGGAGAAAGGGTGGGAGGAAGGAAGGAGAAAAAAGGGAGGGATGGAGAGGTAGATAAAGGAAATAGGTTGTGGGTGTGGAAGAGAGGTGTGAGTTCAGGACTTAAATCTGACACCAATCACCAGCTGTTTCAGCTGCCATGGCAACAGGGATTTGTGAAACATTTAGCTAATATTTATTTTTACTTACTAACATTTTCTAAATGATGCCTATATTTTCATATAGTGGAAGTTTAAGAGTAAAACAACCATGACTGAGATGATTTTCTTAAACATGAACTTAACTTATAAATACATGCATATGAATGTATAGTAACTAATAACATGAAGGTGGAATATTTCAATCTCCAGAAGCATAAACAATTATGCTCAGTCTAAAAATGGCATTTCTATCTGTAACACTGCATCTTATTCCAGTGAATTAGGAGTGAATGAAAAACGGCGTCATCGTCCGCACACCTCCAAAATGACGTCAGTCTTGGACAAACAGCGCCCTCTACAGTAACTGACTTCCACGTTGCCAAGACGACAGTCTCCCTTAGTGATATTCCTGACCTCTGTGTAACGGCGACACTCCGCTACAGGTTCCCCTGGTAAGATGACAGGAGGAACAGAGGATACGGTAGAGAGAAAGACAAAGAGAGGGCGATAAGAGGAGTGGTGAAGGGGCAGCATATGGAATTAAGAAGAGAAAACAGGGTTATGTTAAAGTTAATGAATGAGAGCAGACATTCACTTTCCATGTCCACTCACATATTGTTTGTGCCATATCATGCCACAGAAAAAGATGAATGCTGTTTTATTGTACGTACTAACTAGCTAGCCTAATGTACTACATTTAAGGGATAGTTCATTGTACCTGACTTTCCCATTGAAAATCCCCCAAATTAGCATTTAATTTCAGACTTCACGTTTCTCTACTTATCGACAAAATGTATATCAACAAAATGCCTTCAGTAACTTGTTGAAGGACTAAACATAGTTGAACTCTTACCAATGAACTCCTTCCTACAAATTGGGCAGCAGCTGCCTGGGTCTTCCACTTTCACTTCCCCCTGAGAGAAAAACAGAGTAGGGGAGAGCAGAGGAGAGGAAAAGACAGGGGAGGAGAGAAGAGCAGAGGAGAGCAGGGCAGAGGAAAAGACAAGGGAGGAGAGAAGAGCAGAGGAGAGCAGGGAAGAGGAAAAGACAAGGGAGGAGAGAAGAGCAGAGGAGAGGGAGAGGAGAGCAGAGGATAAGACGGGAGGAGAGCAGAGGGAGAGAAGAGGAGAGGTGAGGGAGAGCAGAGCAGAGGACAGGTGAGGAGATCAGAGGAGAGGGAGAAAAGAGCATAGGAGAGGTGAGAACAGGGGAGGAGAGCAGAGGAGGGAAGAGGAGAGGTCAGGGAGAGCAGAGCAGAGGAGAGGCGAGGACAGGGGAGGAGAGGCCAGAGGAGAGCAGAGAACAGGAGAGAAAAACCTGTCACTGCCATAGTTCTGTCTCTGTGCTCCTGTCATGTCCCACTCTGAGAATAGAACAGAGCTGTTTCAGGAATCAATCATCATCTCAGAGGAAAGGTCTGCTGACAGAAGCAAGTGTGCCATCACTCCCAGCCACAGAACGCCACCGTTCAGTGCTCTGCTTTAGGCCTGCCCCAGCCCTGGAGAGGCTCAGAGTGAGCTCAGCTACTTAAAAAGGAGGTAAGTGTTATCTGCAGTGATTTAAAGGGGAGATGAGGTGTGAATTATGCAGTGAATTGTAGCTGCTTTAAGAGGATGGGGGGAGGAACTATGAAAACATGTATTTAATAATAACTAATAATAATAGCTAATAATACAATGTAGTCATTTTATTTTTTAGGCTGGGTTGAATTTGAATGTTACCACCCACCAGCACTGCATTTTATATATATCAGAAACACCTGAAAAATTATTTTTTCTCTGTGAGTTTATCGAAAGCCAAACAGCTTTTATCAGTAGACTACATATTGCCATGGCAATGCCATGGAGCAAATTGAGATAGGTGGGTGCAAGCTAATGTTTTTGCACCTACACCTTTTCATACATGCAAATTATCTTAATCCATGTTATTATTTGTCGGGTTACAATCACTTTGTAGGTAGTGTCCATATATATATATATATATGTGTGGCCTAAGGGTGGCTTTTGTGCACATGTAATATTGTAGCAGGGGGTTTGAATTCGGCTCACTGGTGTTTCAGCAAAAAAACTCTTTCCACTATTTTTCCCTGTACAATAAAGCATAACAGCTGAAGATACAAAAAAAAAAAACTCTTTCCACTATCTTTCCCTGTACAATAAAGCATAACAGCTGAAAATACAAAAAAACTCTTTCCACTATCTTTCCCTGTCCAATAAAGCATAACAGCTGAAAATACAAAAAATCTCTTTCCACTATCTTTCCCTGTCCAATAAAGCATAACAGCAGAAGATACAAAAATCTCTTTCCACTATCTTTCCCTGTACAATAAAGCACAACAGCTGAAAATATAAAAAAACAGTTTGCACTATCTTTCCCTGTACAATAAAGCATAACAGCTGAAAATACAAAAAAACTCTTTCCACTATCTTTCCCTGTCCAATAAAGCATAACAGCTGAAGATACAAAAAAACTTTCATTTTTGATACATTTTTTTTTCCATATTACTTAGTTTGCAACAACTTTGACTCTTGAAAAGACAAGTCAAAAATGTTTGTAGTTCCCCAACTATTTCCTATTTTCAAAGTGCCCAATTTAGAGAATATGCTTGTCTTTTTGGTTTTTAAACTGTGACTTCAGCATGTTAACCATTGTTGCAGCTTACCGTTAGATTATATCGCCTGTGTTGTAGAGCAAAATCGTCTGAGAGTGCACTTATTCTAACTACGGTGGGTATTCATTTGTAAATCCAACTGCATGGTCCTGACTGTTGTTTCTGTGACGCAACAACTTCAGAGAAAGTATGTGGGCATCAAAAAACATATTCCTGTGTTGCGCCAACTGAGAAAGACATGGTTGAAAACCAAAGACACTCTCTACTCTGAGAATATGTCAAATATACATGTTTGTAGCTGAAACTTTTAGGGTTCTAACAATTCTTTAGCAAAGTTCGTCCTCTCTGGATACTCTCATGTCTTGAAAAAACATAGCATTTCACCGGCCCCCACTGGTCATTTATATCACTTATATCAGTGGATTCATGACAACCTGGCCAAGCTGAAAATAAATTCTGTGTCGTGAGATGTATAATAGAATAATAGAATTCTGTGTCGCACACTGAGATGTGTAATAGAACACAGGACCCAGACAGACCACTCCATGGGAGTATTTTGATGTTGTTTTAGCACTGGAGCTGCACGTCAGCCACCCGCCGGATGAAGCTTCTAATCTCACCTCTTCACACTGCAGCGGCGGGCACCCAGACTGGCACCGCTTCTGCCCGTTCACACAACGACACATCAAGCAGCCCTCCCCCCATTCAGAGCCAGCCTGTGAGGGACACAAACACACATGTGTACGTAGGAATTAATACATTCAAACACACATTTAGTTCACATGTGTTTCACCATGCTTCCTAGGGCCTTTAATGGGACCATCCCATTAAAGATCATATGTTCCCTAAACCCTAACCCAAAAACAAACCTAACCTCAGCACTAAACTTAATCACAAAATCCCAAATGTAAATCTTAAACTCGCTCCTAAACCTTAATGCCTAACCTTAACCCTCATCCTAAATCTAACCTTTAATCAAAAGGCGACAGAGACACAGCGGGATGGAGACATAAGAGAGAGTGAGTCAAAAACCTCTGTCTGTCTCCACATGAATAATCATCATACAATATCTGCTCATTAAACAGCCCCACAACGCGTCTTTAAAGGGGCGGCACAGTTCATTCTTGGCGTTAGAATGGCTTTCAACAGGTGCCTGCATTATTAATGGTGGGGATCATTCTGGAGCCATTGTGCTTAATATAGCCCGGGGGGGGGACATATCCACCATTGGTTCTCTTCCCTTGTTAGTGTGTGAATACACAAAGGCTGTGAAAGGAGAGCAGGTAGCTGATCACTGTAATGGAGGAGGGGCAGGAGAGGACAATGGAGGAAGACCATGAGCTACAACCTGCAGTGCTGGACAGGTAGGGTGTTCTGTTGGCCTTTGTTGTGTGTGCGCACGTGTGTGAAGTGCATATACTGTAATTACACTCTTATGTGATTTCGTGGGTGTATGTGGGCGTACATAAACATGGCATCCTGTTTGTTTGTTTGAGTGCTTCTACCTCATGTGTCCGTGTGGAGTGCACATATTTATACTCTTGTGTGATTTTGTGGGTGTACGTTAGAGTACATAAACAAAGTATTTTATTAGTTAGTTTGTTTGTTTGTTAGTGTGTGTGTGCACGCGTGTGCCTACCTCTCTCAGCGTCCCCTCATCCTCACATGGGCAGAGTGCAGGGATCACACAGCGGCCCTCTGTGTTTCGGTACAGCCCCTCCTCACACACACAACCATCGTTGGAGCTGCAGTTATGCGGTATGGCCAGGTAGATCTCCTCGCAGCTTCTTTCACACACAGACAGTGCCTCCGATACGCTCCTTGCCCACCTCTCTCCATTTGGACAGGCTAAAGGAGGTGGAGAAAGGAAGAAGTGCAAGGTGCAAAAAAAAAACAGAGTGAAATGTTGGGTCAACACCCCAAAACAAGCAACACCTGATTCCTCCAATCGAACGTAATAACACTGAGCTCAGTTCAGTAACTACCAATAATGTAACACCTGGCAATAATGTAATATCCTCTGCATGTTTGGAATAAAAAAGGATAATGAAATAACTTGCCAATAATGTAATAAAATTCCATCAGCGAATAACTTAATATGTTATAAGTTGTAATGTAACGTAATATAATAAGTTATTAGGTTATTGACCGACATTATTAACTGGGTAAAGAAAAAAACACAACATATGTAATAACTTGTACTACTAATAAAATACACTCAAATCAATGTGCTTATGTTTTATTTATTGGCTGTCAAGTTTCACACTTCCACTTCCCCGTACTGTTGGTTTATCTGTCAAAAAGTTCATAGTAAAGGATCATTATTGTATCAATTCCCCACATGTACGTATAGACATAAACCACACACACACACACACACACACACACACAAGTTTGTACAGCTACCCTCATGGGGACCAGAAAATAGAAATTGCATGCTCCCTTGCCCTAAACTTAACCCTAAACCCTAACCTTAACCTAACCCTAAACCTAACCCTAACCTTAACCTCAATAAAGTAACATTTATGCCTACACTTTACCTAGATGTAATGCCTAACCTTAACCCTAAACTTAACCAACAACGCCTGGACCTTAAAGAAACCCCTATTCTAACTCTAAAATCAATTGTAAGTTTGACCCTAAACCTAAACCCTGAGCCGGAAATTTACTTTTGCCTCACGGAGACCGGCAAAAGGTCCCAATGAGGACAATTTTTTCTGGTTTTACTATACTCATTGGGACATTTGGTCCCCATGAGTTCAGTAAGACCTAACCCACACACACACACACACACACACAAGCACACACACGGCCTCAGACACTCACAGCAGTCGGGGCCCCTGCAGGCTGCTGTCCGCTGGGCCGGGCCCTCACACTCTGTCCCCTCATACTGCCGGTGGTGGAAAACAACCCGTCTGGAGGTCCGACGGCCCAAACCACAGGTCACTGAGCACAGACTCCACTCCGTCCAGCTCCCCCACTCACAGTCGACTAGAGCACACAGGGAGGAGTATGGAGTTGGGGGAGGAGTCAGGAAGTCAAAGGGAGGGAGAGCAGGAGTAATGAAAGGTAGAGGGAGGGGAACAAAAAGAGGTAAGAGAGACAGGAAGTGAGAAAAGGAGAGCGATATTTTGGTCCTGTTCTGCAGTACATGTCCATTACAAACAAATGAAAACCTTGATCAGGCCACGGGTCATACTCACCATCACATGGGTCCTCTGTACAGTTGAAAACTCCTCCTTGACAAAAACTTAGTAAGAAAGAAACAGAGAAAGACAGAGCGGAGGGAGAGAGAGGAAAGGGAGAGAGAGAAGAGAAGGGAGAAAAGGGAAGAGCGTGAGAGGAGAGAGAAATAGATAGATAGGGGAGAGGGTAATACAGTGAAGAGAGTGATGCAGAGAGAGAAGGAGGGGAGAGAGCACGATAGAGAGATTTCATCAAGGGAAGAATCAATACACTAGACACCAGACAAATTAGGTTCCAAAGATGAGAACCCAAAGTTCATTAAACATTCAAGCCTCTCAGTCCCTCGGTGTATTAGCCTACTATGAAAACCTTGGTCAGAGATATGACATGACTAACCTCACGTCTCAATCTGAAACGCCATTTTGAATGCAGACTCTCCATCACCAAGTCTCTTGTGACAGACAGTTAGTTTTGCGTGGCCAGACTATCAGTACATTCCTACACATTCTCATGATTTCATGTGGAGTACTGCCCAGTATGTTTGTCTTAGTGATATCTGTTATATCTGTCAATCAACAGTTATGACCTCTTATCAAACGTAACAGGCTAAATATCCAAATACCCCAAATATTGTGTATAATTTAGGGAATGTCTACAGACGTTTAAAATACATGTATAAATAAAGCTTTTGATGGAGGTGTTGATTACCATTGGTTGCAGAGGTGATGCAAGACCGTCCCAGGCGCCACCTCTTTGCGGTCATCCAGGGTCATGTTCAGGGTCCCCGGGAGGGATCGAAGGGAACATGGACACAGGTCATGGAGGACACATGATCCATTATTCAGCACCTGGTGAAGTAAAACGATCAGAGCCCAAGTTGAAAGGGACATAGGTTAGATTCACCAGGTACACCTTCAGCTCTCTTCTATATACAGGGTCTACTAAGACCTTAAAATTCCTGCCTTACAATACCAATCTGACAATACCTGTCTGACAATACCTACTGTATCTCACAATACCTATCTGACAATACCTGTCTGACAATACCTACCGTATCTCACAATACCTATCTGACAATACCTGTCTGACAATACCCATCTTACAATACCTATTGTATCTCACAATACCTATCTGACAATACCTGTCTGACAATACCTACTGTATCTCACAATACCTGTCTGACAATACCTACTGTATCTCACAATACCTATCTTATAATACCTGTCAGACAATACCTACCGTATCTCACAATACCTATCTGAAAATACCTGTCTGACAATACCCGTCTTACAATACCTACTGTATCTCACAATACCTATCTGATAATACCTGTCTTAGAATACCTATAGAGAAAATATTTAGATTTTTTTGCGATTCAGTCAAACCAGAAAACCAAGTATTACTTGGTAGCTAACGTCCTCCTATTATTGGCCAACCCCTATTATCTGCTGATTCTAGCGGCCGGAGAACTAAATCCAAAAAGTCCATAAAGTTCAAAATTTAAAGGCACTGGGAAACAACGGTACGTTTTGCTATTAAATATACCCTTTCAGGTAGCCCGCCATTTCTTATAGAGATGTATGGAAGTTAAATACTTTTTTTGAGATTTTAAAAATGTAATGTATGGAAATTTACACAAGTTGCAAATTGTGAAATTCGACTTGCGCGACAGACCAGACATCATCATGCATTATCAAAGTGATCAGTCTTTTTTTCTTCTCCAGAAGGCATGAAATGTAGTTAAACTTTCTAGTAAACACTTAAGAGAACACTGTGGTCAGTCATTTGTAACACAAAAAAAGAAAATAAAACGTAATTGAACAAAATGCTAAGGTGGCCAATAATAGGGGACGGATAATAGGGAGTCGTATTTTTTAGCCACGTCGCTAACCAGCTAGCTGAAAATATGACTATTTCCACTGACATTTCAGAAATGCCAATTAATGACATGCTAGTTAACATTTTCATGTCTCTAATAATCACTAAACATAGACAACTTGATCAAATGATTACTCAGTACAAGAAGATATACAGTGCCTTGTGAAAGTATTCGGCCCCCTTGAACTTTTCGACCTTTTGCCACATTTCAGGCTTCAAACATAAAGATATAAAACTGTACTTTTTTGTGAAGAATCAACAACAAGTGGGATCAACAACAAGTGGGCAAAACAGCTCGAGCTCAGTGAGGTTGGATGGAGAGCGTTTGTGAACAGCAGTTTTCAGTTCTTTCCACAGATTCTCAATTGGATTCAGGTCTGGACTTTGACTTGGCCATTCTAACACCTGGATATGTTTATTTGTGAACCATTCCATTGTAGATTTTGCTTTATGTTTTGGATCATTGTCTTGTTGGAAGACAAAT
>JACXGI010000738.1:101786-119284 GCA_016801175.1 Esox masquinongy | reverse complement strand
CTAACTACATGCCCTGACATTGAGGTCCTGGTGCAGGACGCTAACTACATGCCCTGACATTGAGGTCCTGGTGCAGGACGCTAACTACATGCCCTGACATTGAGGTCCTGGTGCAGGACGCTAACTACATGCCCTGACATTGAGGTCCTGGTGCAGGACGCTAACTACATGCCCTGACATTGAGGTCCTGGTGCAGGACACTCACTACATGCCCTGACATTGAGGTCCTGGTGCAGGACACTCACTACATGCCCTGACATTGAGGTCCTGGTGCAGGACACTCACTACATGCCCTGACATTGAGGTCCGGGTGCAGGACACTCACTACATGCCCTGACATTGAGGTCCTGGTGCAGGACACTCACTACATGCCCTGACTTTGAGGTCCTGGTGCAGGACGCTCACTGGGGTGAACCAATCACAAAGTACAACACAGAATTTTAAACAATGACATGACTTGTCACCTCCTCTCCTTCCCTCAGTGAGATGAGACTGGAATAGTATTAACTAGACCACATGGAAAATGAATGGTGGGGTAGTATGAAGAATGTCTAAAGCCAGTATGACGAGACTACAAGTCAATGGAAACAGACCGGAGAGAACATTTAACAGGGAATATCCCAGGCACTTGGAAGAATATTCTAGAAAAACATATTTGAAACATTAGCTTTAAAACATTCACTGCCAATGCCTTCTGGTCATTTACACTAGTGGTATAGTACACATTTTACAAACGGTCCCTTTAAATGTTTTTGCACTTGCAAAAGCCGGTCAGTGGTCAATCTTACATAGCTGGCTAGGTAATTAAGTTAACAAAGACCTAACGGTAAAAATGCTCTTTAGCAAGCCAACAAATGCTAGCCTACATGAGCCGTAAACCCTGGGCTACGTTCCTGAATGGGCTGTAATACATGCACCTCTCATATTTACCGTCTACCATAATGTCTGCATCATATGCCCAAAGCCACAAACACCAGAGTAAAAATGTCTGTGTAAACGGTGACTAAATAAACATTGACAGTTCTTTACTGGAAAAATACCGAAACAATCAAAAAGGGAAAATCGAGACGAGAAGACTATTGTTCACCAACTAGGCTATACTTCACATGCTTAATCGCAATCATACATTCAAGACTGTCTGTCAAACTAACTACAGCCACACAACATGGACATGCGCCAACCCAGCTGACAAATGAGTGGCCCTGGCGTGTCCTCCTTCATAGTCCTGCCCCTGGCAGCAGGGAGCTTAGCCAATCCAAGATACAGCATTTCATAATGACGCCTCAGGGGAGTCACTCTCCAGCAACCTGTTCTGCTGAAGACACTGACTGTTCATCTCAATCCTCTAGACACACCAATAACAGAGGCTGCCTTGGGTAACTTACTGGAGGCAACACAATTCCTTGGAGTGAAGGAAATGGTCCTAGCTAGTTAGTGGCAAACTGAGGTTGCGTGATCAATTCCACTGCTAAATCAATGCTACATAACAGCCACTTTAACAGACTTCCTCTGAGGCATTTGTTTTACTGCTGTGTTTACAGGAAGAGCATGCCTAATTGGGACACACGGCTACTGTGGAAACAATGTACTGAAAGGGACAAAATCATTAAAATAAAAAAAGTTTACATCCAAGAAGTTCTGTCCAAGTGGCACGTAATTGGTTCTCCGGAGCTGTCTAGCACCAACACACACAGCCAGCACCGGAGAGGGACAGCCAGGCCGGTGTCCACACAATATCTCTTCCTATCTCTGTCTGTGGGGCCCACTGTGATTCACGACTACTGCATAGATCCCCAGACAGATAGGAGGGTTGGCTTTGAAGCTTGAAATCAAATTGGCGTATTAAAGTCTTAACACATGCTCCAAGCTTTGAAAATAAACTCAGAAAAATATAAAACAAAAAGATAAAGCCCTCCCAAAACCTCATTGTCTATCACTCGTTTCAAAATTCTTCACCCGTGGTGACAGATGAGGTGTGGCCGTCTAGTGTTTCCTATGGCAGCACGGAGGGATGTTGTGTCCATTTTAATTTTGGCCAGCTGTCTAGAAGAGCTTTAAATTCCACTGGCCGAGGGTTTAATTGAGCAGCATTGGAGGGGGTTGCAGCGACTGAGTGAGATGGACTGATGGCAGGGAAGCTGCGACAAGAGAAACAATGAGCTAAGATCATTTGTTATATTATGGATTATGTGACCAAGTCTCAAAAGTGTGGTAAATGAAAATACGTTTTACCATGTAAATGAATAAAAACAAGCTTTTTAGTTAATGAGTACTCGGTTTCAAAGAAGCTCTGGGCAATGTACATAAGATTACTAGATATACATTTTATTTATTTGAGCAATAATTGATAACTTGAACGGAGCAATATGCATTTCTCTTGATATCACATATCCATCACACCCCTACTACATAGCCAGTAAGCTGCTGCAACTGATGTCACATGACAGAGCATACATACGTATTTTATACATACAGTGCCCAACAGAATGATTGGACACCTTGGTAAAGAGGAGCAAAAAAGACTATTAAAATGCCATTGTTGTGTATCAGCTAAAACATACAATCCAAATGAGAGAAATCTAACCAGTAATTCAGGTGAATTTGCAAAAAGTAATAATATTTCTCTCAAAATCGTATCAGTTACTGGCAACCCTACATTTAAGTCCTTTTTGTAGCCTCCCCTTGTGAAACTGAGTCTTCACCTATAATCTTTGATGAAAAACACATAGAACAATATTTGAGTCCATTTATCCATGCAACATTTCTCCAGAATCAGCTGAAAGGTCCAACTACAACCCAATCTCCTCGCAGAGGAAGGCAGATTTTGCATTAAAATCTCCTGGTACTTTAGTCCAGGGGCAGAAATTTGATTTTAAGTGGATGGACACATTTTGTAAAGCTCCTGATTTTCCTCTAGGACATTATTTTTAAGAAAGAGCAATAGAAAGTATATCATTCTTTTTTTGGTCAATCATTGTTGTTGAAATACATTTTGATTTGTAAACATCTATGTAAGAAATCAATATTAGGTGAAAATGGGGGAGTCTACTTCCTCAGCCTCACCTAGGGGAGTTTACTTCCTCAGCCTCACCTAGGGGAGTTTCCTCACCTAGGGGAGTTTACTTCCTCAGCCTCACCTAGGGGAGTTTATTTCCTCAGCCTCACCTAGGGGAGTTTACTACCTCAACATCTCCTAAGGGCTCTCTTTCCTCAGCAACTCCTACTGTAAGGGCTCTCCTTCCTTAGCATCTCCTAGGGGGGTCTACTTCCTCAGCCTCAGTTGAATTAAACTATCTAACTCGCCTTACTAGCAATGAGGGGTATTATCAGATGTGTAGTCATTGTTTTTATAGTCGTTTCCTAATTAATGAAGGTCAAATTTGAACTGACAGTCACTGTTGATGGGGACGACATCACAATGCCAAAAACAATGTTTCATTATATTTCACGTTGACTCCCACCGCCTGAGTCTGTCAGCGTATAATCGTGCAGAGCAGTGTGCAACTAGTTTGGCTACATGCCAATTGGCCTATGTACTTACTGCCATAGCCTACATATTTAACACATTTGTGGTTGTTAGACAATTAAAAATGCAAGAGAACAACGTAGATTGTAGAAAAAGAACACCAAGGAGTGCAAAGTGTTAAATAGGGCATAACATGTTTACCCTATTTTTCCCCCCATGATCAACCATCTATTGAATCTGTGGGCCAAATAAAATCATCATTATTCATATTACATTTACACTAGACCTACGCTATGCAATCCAAACTGAAGTGCTGAGGACAAAAGTGAAAGCTGATCCCACACTGAACAAAGCACAGCTACAGCCAGAGCTCTCTCTGATCTATTACAGCCCCTACTTCAAATGCAGAGACCACTGGCACTGTACAAATCCACCCTGGATAACAACCTGCTGGAGGTGTTCTCAGAGACTTTGAAGCTGATGAGTATTCTCGTGACCACGCCTCTGACAACTGCAGATCTGAGCAGTATTTTTCCACCATTAAAAGAAACCTTTCCGAGGGATACTGAGGGATGTCAGAAGACAAAAATGCCCTGGCAATGCTTTCTAACAAAAAAAAATTCCCTCGAGAAATGCTTCAACAAAAAATTCAAATTTGCAATCCTTAAAAACCAAAGGGCAATGTTTCTGGGGAGAGGGGATAAACCTTAAAAGGAAAACCCTTTTAAGGTAGACAAATAATTGTGAACATTTATAAGTTTTAGTTAATGTAGAGAAAATGTTACATTTAGAAAGCAAATTTGCTGTAATTTGAAACAATGGATTTTGAAACAATGGATTTTTGTTTCCATATGGTGGAAAAAAAAATTGCCATTTTTAATATGATATCGAAGTGAGAGCGACTAATAAACGGTGTTCTCCGGGTTTGTAATTTAACCATATCTATTAAAAGTTTAGAAAGCTGACCCTGTGACTAACTTGTTTAATCAAGTACATTTGTTAAATAATTCAATCACTTTAAAGGAGGACCTGGCCAAAGGTTTTAAATTGCGAGAGGATAGGATAACAGAACCACATAAATAATTTAAAAAAATACCAACCCTAATACATTTTATTTTAAGTGCCATCGTCTGGAAACAGCTTGCCAAGATTTTGGAAGGGGTGAGGTATGAGTGTCAAGTTTAATGCTCTTTTGCAATTTGTTAAAGGTTTTAGGAGGTGAAGGTTTTAGGAGTACCCAGAGCGAGATACAGTATCTACCAGGTCACAGGTTATTAATGGAAAAGCAGATGCTGAGGACTGGGCTGAGATACAGTTGGAGTTTGCCTAAGAGGGACTTATAAGTTGGTACCAGTAACTCCGTTGTTGAGTATGTAGTGAGGGCCAGTAAAGGGCACGGTGATGACTGTTGGAGGGGGCTGTGATCCCTATTAGACTCCACCACAGTACCATACACAGCCCAGCAGCTGGCCCCCAGTCCAGTGGAGCAGTGTGGAAAGGCAGCCCAGCAGAGGGAAACACTGGCCTGCTTACATAACGTGGCTGTATTGTTGCTGTGTCAGGGCACAGGTCCTCGGGGGTTTACAGGAGTGTATGCGACAGACAGGCCAGCGGAGTCCCAACCCGAGCCCAGTCAGGAGGAGGCGAGTCGACAGACAGGCCAGCACAGTCCCTACCCAAACCCAGCCGGAAGGTGGCGAGCCGAGCCAACAGACAGGCTGAGCCTTCAGCGCGCAGAGGAGTTGAATGCCACTGAACTGGACTACACACGCCTGGGGAATATGCCCATTGCTAATCCGCGGGAAGCAAATGTTGATGGACCGGTATAATCTGTCCCTTCTCTATGTAACAACCCCCGTCCACCCCCTCAGGTTTTTATGTCACTAAAGGTTTCATAATAACAGTGAAGTGAGTTATAATTCAAGTAACTATTAAAATTTCAGTCACAGTGTACAACCCAAGACCACCATACAGTGACAGTTTGTCTGCCATACTCATAAAGAAGAAACCATACCGACCAGTCTCTAGCTAACCCATGTGGGGCGATGTTTAGCCTATGTTGACCGGGGGAGAAGTAACATGTTTATCTCTGATCTTGCAGAGTGTCAGCACACAGATTACAGTGGAAGTCAATCTGAGGTTGAGGGACAGCTGACCCTCCCGTCCACAGCTGTTGATTGGGTAACCCTCTGTGACATCTCTAGGATGGTGCAGGGTGCCCGATGTCACACATGCCGCCATGGAACATACTGCAGCCTACACAGCCAGCTGAGTGCTGCTGGGGTGGTGCACTTCTACTGTTACCCAGTCAGCTATGTAGTTACTCGGTAAATCACTGACCTTCTGAGAAACCCTCACAGCCTTGTCTACTCCGGTGGTCCTCGCAAGGATCCTAGGTCTTTAATAACACCTTTAAATAACTGAGGACCAAAATGGAACCAAGCGTATTCTCCCCAGATAAATGGAATAAGAATACATAAAGGCACATTATGCTAAGTCATCTTTAGTGAGAGGGCTCTGCTGCAGTCAAGCCTGACAGGGAGAGGGCTCTGCTGCAGTCAAGCCTGACAGGGAGAGGGCTCTGAAGCAGTCAAGCCTGACAGGGAGAGGGCTCTGAAGCAGTCAAGCCTGACAGGGAGAGGGCTCTGCTGCAGTCAAGCCTGACAGGGAGAGGGCTCTGCTGCAGTCAAGCCTGACAGGGAGAGGGCTCTGCTGCAGTCAAGCCTGACAGGGAGAGGGCTCTGCTGCAGTCAAGCCTGACAGGGAGAGGGCTCTGATGCAGTCAAGCCTGACAGGGAGAGGGCTCTGAAGTAGTCAAGCCTGACAGGGAGAGGGCTCTGCTGCAGTCAAGCCTGACAGGGAGAGGGCTCTGCTGCAGTCAAGCCTGACAGGGAGAGGGCTCGACTGCAGTCAAGCCAGACAGGGAGAGGGGTTTTAGGGTAGGGAGGTGAAGAAAAACAAGAACAAATGTTGTATACGAATAACATTTCTGATAAGATTTCTTACCTCAGTTGAAACTCATGTATTACTCATGTACCTACATGTGTCTCAGGTATCACAAGATGATTGTGAACAACTGAGAGCAACCAAATTAATGTAGAGTAGATAGAGTAACACAGGAAAAATTATTGACACCCTTCATAATGATCTGTAAAAAGTCTGTATAAAATAATCACTTAGAAATGTTCTTGTTTGCAATGAAAACATGCTTGAAATTAGTTTCAGCAGGAAATATAGCAAAATAAATAGGAAATACAGTCATTGACAAGGTTAGAAATAACAATTTTTAATTGAAAAAGATTGTGTCCTTCAAACTTTGCTTTTGTCAAAGAATCCTCCATTTGCAGCAATTATAGCCTTGTAGACCTTTGCATTCTAGTTGTCAATTTGTTGAGGTAATCTGAAGAGATTACACCCCATGCTACCTGAAGCACCTCCCACAAGTTGGATTGGCTTGATGGGCACTTATGTAACATATGATATGATCAAGCTACTCCCACAACAGCTCATTAGGGTTGAGATCCTGTGACTGTGCTAGCCACAGACTGTGCTAGCCACTCCAGAATACCAGCTGACCGCTTCTTCCGTAAATAGTTCTTACATAGTTTGGAGCTGTGCTTTGGGTCATTGTCCTGTGATAGGAGGAACTTGGCTCCAAATCAAGTGCCATCCACAGGGTATGGCATGGGGTCGCAATATGGAGTGAGTCTTCCTTCTACAAGATCCCTTTTACCCTGTACAAATCTCCATTTCACCACCACCAAAGCACCCCCAGACCATCACATTGCCATCACCATGCTTGACAGATGTCATCAAGCACTCTTTCAGCATCTTTTCATTTGGTCTGTGTCTCACAAATGTTCTTTGTGATCCGAACACCTCAAACTTAGATAAATCTGTCCATAACACTTTTTTCCAATCTTCCTTTGTCCAGTGTCTGTGTTCTACTGCCATCTTAATCTTGTTTTTGATTGGTCAGTCTGAGATATGGCTTTATATTTGCAACCCTGCATACTGTAGAAGGCCAGCATCCCAGAGTCACCTCGTCACTGTTAACGTTGAGACTGGTGTTTTGCAGGTACTACTTAAACTGTAGTACCTGCGAGACCTGTGAGGCATCTGTTTCTCAAACTAGACACTCTAATGTATTTGTCCTCTTGCTCAGTTGTGCACCGGGGCCCCCCACTCCTCCTTCTATTCTGGTTAGAGCCAGTTTGTGCAGTTCTGTGCAGTTCTTTAGTTTCTCGGCAATTTCTCGCACGGAATAGCCTTCACTTCTTAGAACAAATTTCAGAAGTTCTTTGTTTCTGCCATTTTGGGCCTGTAATCGAACCCACAGTTGCTGATGCTCCAGATATTCAACTAGTCTAAAGGCTTGTTTTATTGCTTCTTTAATCTGCACAACAGTTTTCAGCTATGCTAAAATAACTGCAAAAAAGGTTTTCTAATAATCAATTGGCCTTTTAAAATGATACACTTGGATTAGCAAACACAACATACCATTGGAACACAGGAGTGATGGTTGTTGATAATAGGCCTCTGTACACGTATGCAGATATTCCACTGAAAATCAGCCATTTCCAGCTACAATAGTCATTTACAACATTAACAATGCCTACACTGTATTTCTGATCAATTTGATGTCATTTTAATGTACAAAAAATGCTTTCCTTTCGAAAACAAGGACATTTCTAAGTGACCCCAAACTTTTGAACAGTAGTGTATTTCTCCCCAAATTATGTTAATTACTGCCACCCTTGCTTACAGTATTTTGCACATGCTCCTCTTGGAGGGATAACTGCACTATTTACACAGACAAACCAATTCTGATCTCTTTAGTTTTACTTTATTAGTCCAATTATTTATAAGATGATCTGATGTGAACATATTTAATGTTCTTGGTCAAAAAACCAATTACTGAAAAGAGACGCAGCCTTAGAGGCTGGGGAGCAGATCGGAGCGAGTTCCCGCATCACGCCAGTGTACCCTTGGTTATGTAATGTCCCTGCAGCCTCCTCCTCCTCCCATTTCATAAGAGAACACAAACAACAATAGCGTGACCATCCCTAAAAATATACAGAGTTTTTGTTCCATATATGATTTCAGACTATACCTCCATTAGATGGACACATCATTTCAGACATTTCCCAATTTAAAATCCAGGAGACAAGGTGGTTTTGCACAGGTACGTGTATCAATATTGTCAGTTTCTATTTTGAAAGCTATAGGTGATTTGGAATTTAGATGATTCACATCTGAAATATGGTAAATGATTGTACGCACTTGATGGTCCGCACCACATACAGCCAGACTACGGTATGTTTGCAGCATGGCTTTTGTATGTTATTGTGTACGATAGCCAGTGTTGAAGGAAGGGGTGATGGGACTATAGGAGGCTGACAGTAGGTGAAGTGACAGGGCTCTCTGCCCACGCTCCACTCCTCCAGACTGGCATGGGCTCTGACAGGCCGCCTGCATGTAACAACCTGAGATGGTGTAGAAAAACACAGTCACAGTAGAAACAACATCCCTTTCAATGCACAAGCCACAGCACTGAATCATCGCTCTGTGTAGTACACTGCCAGCTAATTAACAAACCTGTGCAGCGCTAAAGCCAGCATACTGAACCATCTGTATAGCACTACCGGCAGTTTACTGAATCGTCTGTTAAGCATTGCTGCCAGTTCACAGAATCATCTGTACAGCACTACTGACAGTTTACTGAATCATCTGTTAAGCACTGCTGCCAGTTCACAGAATCATCTGTACAGCACTACCGCCAGTTTATTGAATTGTCTGTTAAGCACTGCTGCCAGTTCACAGAATCATCTGTACAGCACTACTGCCAGTATACTGAATCGTGCGTAGAGCACTAACGCAAGTTGACTGAATAGTATGAACAGCACTACTGGCAGTTAACTGAATTGTATGTATAGCAGCACTGACAGTTTACTGATTAGTTTGTAGAGCACTAATGCCAGTTTACTGAATCAACAGTACAGCAGCACTGCCAGTTGACTGAATCGACTGTACAACAGCACTGCCAGTTGACTGAATCGACTGTACAGCAGCACTGCCAGTTGACTGAATCGACTGTACAGCAGCACTGCCAGTTTACTGAATCGTATGTACAGAGCAGCAATGCCAGTTTACTGAATCGTATGTACAGAGCAGCAATGCCAGTTTCCTGAATTATCTGTACAGCACTACTGTCAGTTTACTGAATCTCAGTACAGCACTATTGCAAGCTAACTGAATTGTCTGAAGAGCACTACTGCCAGCTAGAGGAAGATACTATGGATGTGCAGTAGAAATGTTTTTTGACTATATATGTTTTTTGACTATATATAATGCCCCAAATATATATAATAACTATCAGTGTGAGTCTACAGATCCTGTTAAAATTCAGTAAACCATTTTCACATACAAACCATTACCCCTAAATTTTGATTATTCCCCTACTCTTTAGGTTGTAAAAGTAGACCAAATCTGAGGTGGAACAATGGCACATTCTAGTGGCTAACTACTCACATTACACAAAAAAAATAAGTGTTAAACGTACTGTAGGACAGTTAGGCCTCAATACAAGGTGATGCTGGGTACATTAAGTTGCATTTTCAACCAGCAAAAATCAGGAAATAGTCACAAATGTTTACACTTTCTACAGTGTTATTTTCAGAGTACTTCAGAATATGATGCAAAACACAGAAAAACTAAATATTCACAGTGGATTATGCATTTAACAAAGTAATTTCAACAAAGCCAACATGAAATGTTTGAAAAATAAAGTTGAAAAAGAGGCCAAATCAGTAGTTATATTTTCCACCATCTTTAAAGAAAATTCAGACAACATTTGAGAAGTGTGAAATGCATGTATTCTTAAGTTGTCATTAGCATTTTATGAGCTAAGCCGTATGCATATCAGTATTTTGTTTCAAAGACAATGTCAATTATACATGAGGGAATCTATATCTATTTTTTAAAACACTTGAGACCTACAACACCCCACACTCATGAAAAATCTGTTTATTTTTAAGCTAACCTTATCAAATCTGTACTTTTCCAAAAGACATTCATGTATGTTAATCAAGAGTCAGAACTGAGAGATACCATGCTATTCTAGCTTTCTCTTCTAAGACGTGAAAGCGAATAGTCACTTTAATTCCTTTGAGTGCTGGACAGAATGGACCGTGTGATGCATTTCTTTCTGTACTTTTGGGGCCAGAAAGTTTTTGCTATTTTCACTAACCCCAGTACCTATCGTAGTCCTACTCTGACTCTAACCATGTTACCCTATATTTTACCTAACTTTCACCCCAATACTAACACTAAACCCAAGCTGCAATACTTTTACCCTAAACTTAACCCCTAAGAAGTGAAAAGCAGTTTTACTTGTCAGAACCTGGCTTAAAAACATGGTGGGGACGTATTGTCATATGTAATAATCTTTTATGCGTGCTAAATAATATTGTTCCTCGGTCTCTGACCACAGACCTGAAATAAAGATGAGTGTAGTTTGATTACAGCCCTAATTACAGAAGTACACTGATCAGGATACAAGGGCTGGGAGGGTTATCTTTCTGCAGATCACATGCTGTTTCTGAGAGAAACAAACACCAGCAGGGTGAACATGGTAAAAAAGGGACAATTTACCATTTTAATGGAAATCTTTTTATAAGTCCTATTTTCACAATACTATCCTCGCAGCATACTTTACCGTAAACTACATTAACCACATAACTAGAACATAAAAAAAACTGTTTGAGTAAGAAGTATGCAACAATCTTCACACAATACCGCACAATGACAAAAGCTAAAACACATTTTTAGCCATTTTTAGTATCAATCTGAGGTCCTGTGTCCTCTGGGTCAGGTTTTTTCTTCAAGAACCTCTCTGTATTTTGATCCATTCCCATCGCATGATGCTCCCACCACCGTGCTGCTCCATATGGATGGTATCAGCCAGATAAGTGGTAAACATTGGTATCATCATCAGCTGGCTATCAGTATCAGACAATACTTTTATCGGTGCATTCCTACTGAATAGTTATGTACATGTGATATTTTAGTACTCATTTTCAAAAAATTGGCACACATTGCTAAAAATTGGTTATGGAGTATTGTCTGTAAACTGGTGGCAAAAAATTTAAAAATCCAGTTGAATGGTTGTCAGTTGAGGGGTCTTTTGAATCAAATAGATCATCATCAACATTGGTGTGTCGTATAGTATTAGATGTGATTGTAGGGACATTGAGATTAGGAGACTGAATATTGAGCATCAATAAATCCCACTCTATGGTTATGAAAATCGAAGGAAATCATACAATACTCTAAACCCCTGACTTAGGGTACAGAATGGGAAACATGATATGGACATCCAAGAGAAACATAATAATAGCCTGCAGAGGAGAGTGAGGAATTTACTACTCAGACAGGCTCCATTGTCCATTCGAATATTGGAAAAGCACCCTAGAGTCCTTTGTAACCCAACCTGACTTCCCCTTACCTGCACAACCACAATGCTGTATATTAGCCAGCCACAGAACGCTGGGTGAGCTTTACAGCCCAGGCAACACTGGGTCCAACAGCCTGCCAATATCAATGACACACAACAGTGCCTGGAGACAATGGAAGGCAGAAGTCACCCCAGACTCTGGTAACTGCATCCACCTGCCTCTGACCCTTGGCAACAGGCAGCAACATCCCCTTACTATAGCCAAAACAACAACAGGCAGCAACCTCCCCTTACTATAGCCAAAACAACGACAGGCAGCAGCCTCCCCTTACTATAGCCAAAACAACGACAGGCAGCAACCTCCCCTTACTATAGCCAAAACAACGACAGGCAGCAACCTCCCCTTACTATAGCCAAAACAACAACAGGCAGCAACCTCCCCTTACTATAGCCAAAACAACAACAGGCAACAACCTCCCCTTACTATAGCCAAAACAACGACAGGCAGCAACCTCCCCTTACTATAGCCAAAACAACAACAGGCAACAACCTCCCCTTACTATAGCCAAAACAACAACAGCAGTACTCCGGGTTTCTGATAACCAGTATAGCAGCTGGCTTTTCAGACAAAACAGCTGTCCCTCACTGTGCCCAAACTACAGCAGGTGGGCTACCTGAGCTCTGCAAACTTGGCGTTGCCATTAAAACGCAGCATGTATAAACATAAACATACTGTGGATCTTTAATCAAAGAAATGGCTTGGTTGAGATAAAGAGTAACAGTCATTACGGCGCATTGGACAAATCATATTCACAGGCATTAGCATCTTTCGAATTTTTCTAGGGAAGGGAATATTTGGTCCATGGACTTGCTTTTTAAAGAGAGAGGATGGATCTCATCTCTTAACCCATATGGACACAGAACTTGATCATACAGCTGACCAATTACATTTGAATTAACCAAGATAACAGCTGACTAATGCCCTACACACAGACAATGTGTGCACTGCTCACTGTTTCAGTATGTTGACCACAATGGTGACAGATGGCTTTCTGTAAAACTATTATACCAATTCTAGAAAAATACAAATACAACATTATTTAAACTCACAAGGTAGGTCCCATAACGGTAAGAAATTGAATCTACTTTCACCCCTGCTTAATACAGTACCTGACCGTGTTGACATTCAAGATGCATAGTGATTAAATGTTCATCAGCCAGGCATCTCAGTACCATACTACCTACTCCTGTGACAGTCAAGTTCGTGTTAGTGCAAGGGTTAGGATTAGTGTGACTAGGTAAGACGTGTAAAGGGTAGCAGGTTATCACATCGTAAAGGTACAGTAATCGCACAGAACCAGTCACTGTGACTGATCTGTCTACCAGAGTGGTGAAGTGGAACCAGAGCGAGAGGGACGACCTCGACAGTCTGATCAAGGGGAAAAACTTTGAGAGAGATTTAACAGGTCAAGTAAATCCTTACGGAACAGCTTGTCCTTCCTATCTTGTTGGGTAAATATGCCAGCGACCTAGATGATTAAAATAAAACAAGAGTACCACAGACGGACAGTATGCTGGCCAAAGGACAGTCCACCGCTGCACTAAGGAGAGGAGCAACAGCAGCACACCGCTAACGCTATGTTAGCATATACAGCATTCAACCGTTTTGTACCCAAAACACTCATACTAGAGAAGATCCTATACATTATGATTGGCCCAGGTTATGTACATACAACCTTGCTAACGTCCCCCTATTATCGGCCACCCCTATTATCGTCCGTTTCTAGTAGTTGGAGAACCAAGTCCACACCAGTTCAAAATTTAAATGCACTGGAGAAAAACAGTATGTTTTGCTATCAAATATACCACCACCATTCTTTAGAGTTATGTGTGGAGGTTAAATTCTTTTTTTGTAGATATTAAAAATGTCATGTATGGAAATTGTTTTAGTAGCAAATCGTGAAATTCGACTTTTGCGACCCACCAGACATCATTTAATATTAATGGGATCAATTTTTTCTTTACCAGAAGGCATGAAAGGTAATTAAAACTTCCTAGTAGACACTTCAGAGAAGGCTATGATCAGTCATTTGTAACACAAATAAAAACAAACTATAACGTAATTGAACTAAATTATTAATCGACGGTGGTCGATAATATGGGGTTGTATTTTTTAGCTACTTCGCTAACCAACTAGCTGAAAACATTAATATTTCCACTGACATGTCACTAATAATCACTAAACATTTACAACTTGATCAAATGATTACTCAGTACAAGATATATTTCAAAACTGTTGTTGACTATGCCGAAAATACGCAAGTAAAACATTCACCTCAGCAGTTCCTTTCTCAGTGAACAGCTCTGAAATAGGCAGCGCCTACAGTAAGCACAATGTTAAATGGTAGCCTATAAAACTGTATTCTCAGATGCACCACTGAACCTTCTTCACGTTGAATCACTCCTGACCTCCTACCTAGTGCATCCTTCCTACGAAGACAGTCTCTGTCCTGACCTCCTACCTAGTGCATCCTTCCTACTAAGACAGTCTCTGTCCTGATCTCCTACCTAGTGCATCCTTCCTACTAAGAAAGTCTCTGTCCTGACCTCCTACCTACTAACTCGTGCATACCTGTTCAGCCCCAACCAGTGTTATGGTCTCTTACTGCTCAATCTCGGCCAGTACGAGTCTCCCGGGTCTCTCCAGGTGTGCCCTGGCACTTACCTATACTTCATGCCCGTCTGGTAGGACACACACTCCTCCAGGGCCAGGCCATTCATCTTCAGGAAGTCCTCCATGTTCTTGAGCTGAGCAGCATGCCTCTGGTCCCTGAGGCGCTGTAGCTCCCCCGGGTCAGTGGGGCGCGGCTGGTTCAGGCCCTGGTCCGAGTGGTAGCGGCTGATGCCGCTCCGCATGCTCTCGCTGTACGACATAGACAGCATCTTTCCGCTGCCACTGCTGCTACTCTTCCGTATCCCACTGCCCGGCCCGCCCGGTTTGGGAATCTGTAGGTTTTCGGAATGAGCGTACACGGATTGACGCCTCCCGGCCGCCCCAGGGGGATGACCCCCAGCCATCCCGCCCGCAAACATCCCACCTACTCCTGCTGTCGCCGCGGCGACCCAACATTCAGCGAGAAAGGAAAAGTGGGGCCGGACGGAGCCAGGCAGGACACGGCTACCTACTTAGCACCTGGTTACTCCAATTAGAAGAACCCGTCCCTCTCCGCCCAGGGCAGCAGGAGCTGACAGCCATGCATGGTGTAATCAGAGTCAGGGCACCGCCCCCCACCACAGGCACACGCTGGTAGGGTTACACTGATAGGTTGCATTCAGATAAACACCCTGGTTAACTAAGGAGTAGAACCGTAGGATACATGCGTGAGGCATGTCTGTATCGGGGACAGCAGAGGACAAGGGGACATTCAGACATGCACCAGGGGCTAGAGCAGGCGGACTTACATTCATTTTATAAGCGGAACGGAAGTTACCATTTTTCTACGTACAGCAAAGAAAATCCCCACTCAAGCTTGAACAAGTTGTGGAAAAAAACAGACTAAAGGAATCTACAGAAAAGGTCACTATTTCTCACTGTCTGTGGACACCAATTTCTAACTACAATTCCAAAATACTCAGCTAATTAGGTTATGTCAGTTTGCTATCAAATCCAATGTTCTTGGTGTTAGGAAAAAGATCCAAGGCAATGTTGTCATCAGCAGTGCCGTAGAGGCTATGCTGTGCTCAGTCCTGTCACAAGATGGCAGTCGTGTTAGTGGAATAAAGCCCACTGAACACAGCTTCTTAACCTTTCATAATGCAAAGGAGAATTGCTCAACAGTAACAAACCAAAACACCAGGTATAAAGAGAACAGATAGAAAGACAATGCAACAATCTGCAGGTTCGCCTATCTGGCACTGATTACAACATACATCAAAGGCAAGATATTTCACAAAACAGTATAGAAAAAAAATGAAAACTCCATGGCTATTATTTGTCCATTTTTTGGTAGTGTGATTGTAGATCAGATTTAAGAATTGTGTTTTGTTTAAATTACAATTTTAAATGTCTATCCTCGTTCTGGAAAAACTCTAAAACAAGAACCTTCCAAAGTACACTGCAGCTTTCAGCCTGGTAGTTGTGCTCGTTATTGTTGTAGCGAAATAACAGTACATAGCTGTGACTGAGGAAATGCTGTTCTGTAGATTTATAAAAGCAGGTCTGAAGATATCAAACCGTTATTGATCCCATAAAAGTCCATTGACTCATGTAGACACCGGAACAGCACTCAGCTTCTCTCCCAGCTTGCCGAAGGAAAACTTCAGTATTATCCTGATGTGAAACACAGCCTTCATCTAACATACTGCTGAACTTACAATCTAGTTTAAAAAGAGAAATAATCAAAAACCATCCTTGAGCCACATCTACAGTTCTTATAGACGTCGTTGCTTCACAACAGCACATAAAACCGCCATGTTGTCATCGACTCAATGACAACAAAAATCCTGGTGAAACCTGTCCACATGATTTATCAAGACTGCAGGTGTTTCCCCAGTTCTCCAGCCCCGTGGACTCCAGCCCCGTGTAACCAGATGGGGCTCCAGGCCAGGCAGCATGCATACCGTCCAGAACTCAGACACACACGCGCACACACACACACACACACAAGCAGTAGTCAACGGCCTTTGGTCAAACTCACCCGATTTCCAGGGGGTCTGCTCATGAGGGGGGTCGTAGGTGCCGGGCCGCTCTTATAAACGCACGGTGAATACTGCGACGTAGCGGGTCCACCCAGACTGGGAGGTTCTTACTAGGAAGGGCCTAAAGCAATTAGCGGAGGAGAAAGTGCCCTCCCCCACTCATCCACTCTTCCCCGTACCATCAGCACCACCCTGGGAGATCTCATGGAGGAAATCCATTTGTCGTTTAGTGCCCTAGCTTATTTCTGCTAACCGCTGCAAATAATATCAGGCCTGAATAATTCACAAAAAGCTTTTGCACTAAAAGCCTCTGATTGTTGTTCCACAGGAAACAGTACTAAGAGGCAGTAATGACAATGGTGTGTACAGTACACACACACACACACACACACACACACACAACGCCACAGTATTCTCTGGCCTATATTACTGAAAACATCAAAGTACAATGGCTCAATGGCGGCTCGGTAGTCCATACTGTTACGCTGGTGTCTCAGGGTGTGGCAGTGCCAGCCTCTCTGTTGCGCTCCACCTCACCAGTGTATCAATCATCAGCATGGGAACGATGGCAGCAACACCCCCTCCCCACACCTGTGCCACGTTTCTGTTCACCCCTCGTGGGTGATTGTCATTGTGTTTTTCTACTAGCCACGTATGTGCGTTCTCTTATGATTATCTATATAAACTTAAGTATTGGACTTGGTGCTCCTGGTGCTTTTTTGCCTCCACTGCACACTAACACATTACACATATATGCTTTTGCATTGTACAGTAAAACAATGATCCAACTCCGTATGTGTTATGTACATCTATTCCTGCTTGTCAATGTCAGTAAGAAAAATAGAATGTTTACTGTGATGACACACACACACACACACA
>JACXGI010000738.1:88072-101686 GCA_016801175.1 Esox masquinongy | reverse complement strand
AAAAGGGTTAAGGGAAAATCTGGGCACATATAGAAATTTATTTTATTAATAGCTATTAACTACAGCATTTCATGAGATTAATAACCCCAATGTCCTGTTCATGCCTAGGGATGCACGGCCTCTTCCTTCCTGATGGTTGGAGATGAACCTCAGGGATGTCTTATGCATCATGTCCAGTGGGGCTTGCATCCAACTAACAGTGTCCAGACAGGACCCGCCAACTGTGTATACAGTAAATCTACTGTGAAAGACCTTCAATGGTTAAAACCTCATGCAGTTAAAGCATCAATGCAATCTATGTGCCGCATCACAGCAGAAATATGTCATGGTTTGAAAGAAAAATGGTTATAAATGGTAATAAACAATGTATCTTTTTCATGGTGAGCATCTTACCTTGCGTCTCGTCACTGATAAAATCAAACTCCTCACGCTGTGTGATTGTTTTCTGTTGTGAAGCAACACATGGGCAACACATTGATGCAATCTGTTTGCACGAGGCCTAAGAGAAAACATGTACTCTTGAGGCCTTCCCACTTGTTTGACCATGTTAATTTGGTGTAAACAGATTCAAAATGTAGCAAACTGCCCTTCCCATGTTTAAAATGTATAGCCAGTTTGTGTGAAACAGAGAGAGTAAAGCCTTGATCGATCCCTTCTCTGGGCCAGGGCTGAAGCACTTAAGAAAGGACAGACGTGCATGGGAAGACTCAACATCTGATACAGCTCTCCACCCTGCATTCACAGCCTCAAGGGATTTATAACCAGATGAGCTCCATCTCAGCCATAAAACACGATCCCTCTCTGAAACAGCATGAAGACAGACAGCCCTGACGGCGCACAACCAGGCTAGGTGCAGCATAGACCACACGAAACCAAACGCCAGGTCGCTTTCAGATGCTAAACTCTGATACGCATTACAGATTATTAGCGTGGGTGCAAACTGGATTATAAATATAGACTTGGGGTATAAATTAGGGGTGTCGCGATATACCGGTATTGACGATAACTGTGATATTTAAAAAGGGAAATATTGATATCATGTTAATAATACACATATGATAATATCATATTCACTAGGAGAAACTGAAGTTGTATTTTTCCAAATACCCCTCTCAGTTTTTTTGATACCTTATTCATCTCACTTATAGGCAAACGATTTGTGCTTAAACAAGGAGACAGGACCTATGCACTAGCGTTGAAATCAACTCTAGATCCCCCGGGGGGAAACCCGCAAAGACGCACCGTTTTTGTATCCTATTCACATGGAAAAAAGGATGCAGTATTTTTCCAAAAACTCCTCTCGGTTTTTCCATAGCTTATTCATGGACAAACAATGCATGTGCTTAAACTACGAGCCAAGACCTATACACTAGCATTTGAATTAACACCTTTTCGTAGCCAATTCACTAGGCAAAAATGTTTTGGATTTTTCCAAAAACTCCTCTCGGTGTTAGGCCTTATGAATCTTTTGTTTATCAGTTCATCTGGTTGCCTTTTCACTATCCATTAAGTGTAATTGTTCTTTTTGTACGCTTTTTTTTCCATTTGTACAGTTATGGTTACAGACTCTCTCCACCTCCATACACGTATTTTGAGTGTAATTCATTTGCCAAAAAAGAGAAAAACCACATTAAACAAAGGTGAAGATGAATTTGACTGATAGCATTTTTTTTCTTCAAATTTTCAATAGATACCGCGATAATATCTGTTACCGTGAATTCTTTTGGCCACGATAATAGTGTAGTGAAAATCTGATATCATGACAACCCTAGTATGAATCCAAACAACACAACCATCCTATCCAGCAGAAATCCAGATGATAGCCAGCCAATCAGTGATTAGTTAAAATGAGGCAGAGAAAGACAGTCATACCTGTAGAACTGTAGCTGTCGTTTAGGGCTCCCATAGCGTGCGCTGATGTTAGCAGAAGAAGAAAAAGATGGGAAAAAAGAGAGAGGGAGGAAAGGGGGAGAGTACAGCTTAGATTACCATGTAGCAGAAGGGAAGGGCCAGTAAAGTCACAGGAGAAAAACAAAACACTACTACAAAAACTGTAGCATGTGAAAGGAAAGCCTGACATCACAGAGAGCTGGACAGCTTAGTGTATCAAGCAGGAAACTTGACGCCAAATACTAGTCACCTGCACCCAGATATCTGAGCGACATCTGTGAGACAGGCCTGCATAGAGAAAACCCAAAGACCCCTGAGGAGAATCAGTCCGGCTGCCTTTGGAAACACCATAGTGTGTGGAGACTGCACATCAACCAATGTTGCATTCATTAAAAGAAACAACAACAAAATAGAAAGGGAAGAAACATTGCATTGTTTTTTGTTCAGGCATAAAATCCTCTTACTTGCGAATAACGTTTTTTTCAAATAGAAAACCCCACATAATTTGTTTAACCATTTAGCAGGAAATCATAAGGCATATATTATATCTGGGCATGAGAACCTATTCTGCTGATCCTATTGCCAACAGCATCATCAGTGAGGTAATGAAAACAGATGGTCTATCAATCCCCTCGGTAGAAAGGAAAACCAAACCTAAATGAAAGGCCACTGAGTTCTATCTGAACTGGCCAGAAGGTGTGTGCTGTATAGAACATTATTCATGTTATGGGTAGTGACATCACACAGGTGGAGTGCAGGATTATTTTTTTTTTTTAATACAATATTAACTCTTTTTTCACTCTAAAGATTATCCAGGTCAATCGGCCACTTCCACCACCGGTGCATTTTCTATAACAGATATATACAAAAAAAGTCATCAAATGATTCACATCATGGTCCAAGTTTGGGGTTTTATGCATTGCGTGGAAGGCTTATAAATAACAGTAAAATATGTTTCTCTAGCACCATTAACTGGTGGCATGTGGAACAGCAGAAAAGTGGCAGAGCTTGAACCAATGATAAAATAAAAACAGGTGAAGACAGGCAGACTGGACTGTAGCTCATTGGTTTCAAATACCCCTGTGACAAAGTTGTTAATGTTGATGTGTTTTTTTTTTTTTTCCAAGGATTAGGCTGTGTACACACATGGCACACCGCCAGTAGAGAAACTGTTTCTTTTAAAACATTTAGGATGTTTTAAGGTTCACGGGTCCATCCATAACAGAACAGCACAATCTGGGAACAAACATCCAGTTCCAGACTTTTAAATGATTTCATGGGCCTAGGGCTGATATGATTGTCACTGTTCTCTGGTATGTCATTATAACAGGTAAGGATACATACAGTATCTCAAAAAGTCAGTACACCCCTCACATTTTTGCAAATATTTGATTATATCTTTTCATGTGACAACACTGAGGAAATGACACTTTGCTACAATGTAAAGTAGTGAGTGTACAGCTTGTATAACAGTGTACATTTGCTGTCCCCTCAAAATAACACAACACACAGCCATTAATGTCTAAACCGCTGGCAACAAAAGTGAGTACACCCCTAAGTGAAAATGTCCAAATTGTGCCCAAAGTGTCAATATTTTGTGTGGCCACCAGCACTGCCTTAACCCTCCTGGGCATGGAGTTCACCAGAGCTTCACAGGTTGCCACTGGAGTCCTCTTCCACTCCTCCATGATGACATCACAGAGCTGGTGGATGTTAGAGACCTTGCGCTCCTCCACCTTTCATTTGAGGATGCCCCACAGATGCTCAATAGGGTTTAGGTGTGGCCCAGTCTCCAAAGGGAGGGGATCATGCTCTGCTTCAGTATGTCATAGTACATGTTGGCATTCATGGCTCCCTCAATGAACTGTAGCTCCCCAGTGCCAGCAGCACTCATGCAGCCCCAGACCACGACACTCCCACCCACATGCTTGACTGTAGGCAAGACACACTTGTCTTTGTACTCCTCACCTGGTTGCCGCCACACACGTTTGACACCATCTGAACCAAATAAGTTTATCTTGGTCTCATCAGACCACAGGATATGGTTCCAGTAATCCATGTCCTTAGTCTGCTTGTCTTCAGCAAACTGTTTGTGGGCTTTCTTGTGCATCATCTTTAGAAGAGGCTTCCTTCTGGGAGGACAGCCATGCAGACCAATTTGATACAGTGTGCAGCGTATGGTCTGAGCACTGACAGGCTGAACCCCCACCCCTTCAACCTCTGCAGCAATGCTGGCAGCACTCATATGTCTATTTCCCAAAGACAACCTCTGGATATGATGCTGAGCACGTGCACTCAACTTTTTGGTCGACCATGGCGAGGCCTGTTCTGAGTGTAACCTGTCCTGTTAAACCGCTGTATGGTCTTGGCCACTGTGCTGCAGCTCAGTTTCATGGTCTTGGCAATCTTCTCATAGCCTAGGCCATCTTTATGTAGAGCAACAATTCTTTTTTTCAGATCCTCAGAGAGTTCTTTGCCATGAGGTGCCATGTTGAACTTCCAGTGACGAGTATGAGGGAGTGTGAGAGCGATAACACCAAATTTAACACACCTGCTCCCCATTCACACCTGAGACCTTGTAACACTAACGAGTCACATGAAACCGGGGAGGGAAAATGGCTAATTGGGCCCAATTTGGACATTTTCACTTGTTGCCAGCGGTTTAGACATTAATGGCTGTGTGTTGAGTTATTTTGAGGGGACAGCAAATTTACACTGCTATACAAGCTGTACACTCACTACTTTACATTGTAGCAAAGTGTCATTTCCTCAGTGTTGTCACATAAAAAGATACAATCAAATACTTGCAAAAATGTGAGGGGTGTACTCACTTCTGAGGGGTGTACTCACTACATACTCAAACGTCTTTATAACAGGTATCCCTGAGTGGAACCTGTCCTGTTAAACCGGACAGGTTACCGGACAAGGACACATACATACTCAAACGTGACTGCTTAAGCAAAGAGACAGAATACTCTCATTGTAATGAGGACAGGAAGAAAAATGCAGGTTGCCTCAACAGGCCAAGACGCTTTTTAACTAGCTAGCCTCTCTACAGAGGTTGATGCAGTCTAGAAAGGTGAAATGAAAATGGGATGATAAAATCCATCACTCAAATCAAGTTCTCGGACTTGTTAAGACAGTGTGTCTGTGTGTGTCTCTGTGTGTGTACTCACTTGTAGATCATGCCTGGGGAGCCTGTCTGTCGGGAGAGCCGGGCTGGTGAGTCTGTGGTAGATTCTGGATACATGGAGACGGAAGGATGGGTGTGCGGCCAGCCTGCCAAGGGGGTCTCTCTCTCTCCGGGACCACAGGGGACTGTCTCTCACCACACTGGCCTCTGGTAGGAACAGTGGAGCAAACTGAGTACAGGCTGGACAGTTCAAATGTCATTCTGTCAAGATGAGCTTTACGCTCTGCCCTGACCCACCTGGAGAAAACCAACACCTATGTGAGAATTCTGTTCATAGACTTTAGCTCAGCATTCAATACGGTCATCCCTCTAGGCTGGTCAACAAACCAGAAGACCCCAGTCTTCCTAAACAGAAGACCCCAGTCTGTCAGGTTAGACAACTTCACCTCCTCCACCCTGATCCTGAACACTGGTGTACCACAAGGCTGCATGCTGAGCCCTCTCCTGTACTCCCTCTTCATCTACGACTGCGTGAATGTGTACTCACTATTCATTTATTTGTTCAAATACAGTGGTTCTCAAAAGTATTCACCTTTTGCACACTTGTGCAAATGTGTTACAAAATTAAATCAAAATGGATTTATTTAGGAGTTCTTGCCACTGATCGCCACAAATAATGTCCTTAGTATCCAAGTGAAAAATAAAATTGTTTTAAATTAATTTCAAAAACAAAACAAAGTATTCTTTTGTATACGTATTCACCCCATTCAGTCAATATTAGGTAGATGCACCTTTGGCAGCAATTAAATCATATGAAACACCTTAACTGCACACAAGTGGACATCATTCAAGTAATTACACAACTTCTAAAGACAACTGGTTACACCACAGCTCATTCAGTTATGTTTTGCAAAAACATCATGCATGATGTTGATCATGCAAAAATGAACTCTTATAATCTTCCCCTGGCCCTGGCCACCCCTCAGAGTCTAGTTCCTCTCTAGGTTTCTTCCTCCGTTTGGACTGTACTAGGGAGTTTTTCATAGCCACTGGGGTTTCAGGCTGGGTATTTGTAAAAGCACTTTTGTGACAACTGCTGATGTAAAAAGGGCTTAATAAAATTAATTTGATTGGTTATAGCAATAGGAATAAATACTAATGCAATGAATTATTTTCAAATTGAAAAATTTGAAGATTTTATTTTTTACTTTGGTATTATGGACTTGTGTAAATTGGCAACAAAACTGCTGATTCCCTGATCCCAATCCATTTCGATTTCATGTTATAAAACATTCAAATTTGGAAAATTCCAAGGGGGGTGAATACTTAAGAGCCACTGTACAGTAACTTCATAAAGGCACCACCCTCAACCAGCCACTAGAGGACAGCAGCATGTCAGCAGCAGCTTGGAAACATGATGATATGATATTGCCATACATCCCAAGCCAGAGTTACATGAGTGTAGACCAACAAACCTGATTAACGGTCATCTCTACTTTTAGGGGAGCTCTATATTAGAACGGCTCCCGTGGTAGATATGCTTTATGAATGTAAAACACGTCTTGTTAAAGCACAATGGAAACATGACCAGAATGATGCTGTATCTGGGCTGAATGGCCTGTAACTGGGATGACAACCGATTCATACAGCGGACTATGGACATACGGATATAGTCCCTGAAGTCACTGACACGATCACACATCAAAGCCATGTCATACACAACACCCTTTACAAGCACACAAACATGAACACACACGAGTCATGGGTGTCCTCACACCTCACCATCTTGCCCTTGCTGTGCTTGTGCTCGGAGCATAGAGATCCTATGAATAATTCAAGAGTTTTTGCCGAAGGAGGGCACCGCTAACGTAATGGTCTGAAACAGAAGAGAAGAGCCAGGCAGCTGGGGGTAGAGAGGAGGATGAGTTGAAAAGGGCCTGGATATTAAAACAGATCCCATTAGCATGACCAATAAATCCACTATTCCATACTACATCAGGGTGTCAAACATGCAGCCAGCACTCAGCCCGCAAGACAATTTCAGCCAACTAAAGACAAATGGGAGTTGAAATGATAGCAGCTACCTAGTTGTCCAAAAATCAAAATGAAAGTCACTGTCAGGAAGCTTTAGACATTTTGACAACTAGCAACTTAAAGAGCGCTGCCACCAGGCCCTGCACACCAAATTATATTCACATGGGGAAATGAGAGACCCCTGCAATACCTTATCCTCCACATCCTCCACAGCCGAGGAGACAGGGTTTCTCTCTGGCCGTCACACTGGCATCTCCAGCCTCCAATTCACTAACCCCTGAGCTCATGTGTGGGAGCCATGCGTCACCGCTGGTCTGCTGGTAATGACGCGGTAATGAAGACGTGAAGGTGACTTTCTCGTCACACCGATCAGAGACCATGAAGTCCTCATTCAAGGAATCATTTAACACTGGCTGCACTGCATTATAACCAAATGTGACCGTGCAGGACAGTAGAAAAGCCCCCATCTGCCTGTCTACCTGGTCCCTTATCCTTCAAGGTGAGGATGATAATGGCGTCTGGATGTCCAGAGAAGATCGTTGGCTTGGACATGTAAAGTGAATTCAATTCTGGGTTGGTTGTACATGTGGTTGAAAAGAGACTTCTGTAGGACTCCATCTGGCTGGGAAGTCATGAATCGAGTGCAGGGGTCGACAACCAGCAGCTCAGCAAACACTCTGGTTAGAGATTTCCACCCTACAGTTGTGTTTTTTGTGCTACATACGTCAGGTAGTTAGTGTTTACATTTGGAACCATTTCACACATACCCAGCGAACAAATCAAGTACACCTATAGGCTTCCCACAGGCCAATCAGATTGCTCAGATGCCACTGTGATGCTTCCAGGAGTTCACAGAAGTGAGCTGTCTGTTGTTTTTATGGTTGAGCTTCATGTTTAAGATTTTATTCAGCGCTGTCAACAATTTATCCAACACTTGGGTATTGGCTGTCAAATCCTGATATAAGGGTGTGATTTGGACCTGCAAACCTTGGCAATAAGAAACACTGTTGTGCTCTTGGGTCAGATATTTGGAGGCAGTAATGGCAGATGTGATACAGGCAGGGAGGCTCAAGCCTTTTATGATACACCCTGTTAAAATGGATGGATGGTTTCCAAAAGTAAACAATATGATGAAATACTGGGAAAGATGGACTCATCTGACCAGATGAGTGTTAACTACTGACATCATACCAGTGAACAATGGATGGCTATAGAGATAGTTGTCAGGTTTTCACCAGTTGGGATTATAAAATAAATAAAACACTTGGTTAGTTGGTATATGGCCAACAAAAACATTATTATTTTGAGGAATAAAAAAAAAAAAATCAATTAAGTGTCTAAATAACTAGACATTTAAGTTGAGTTGTTCACAGAAACGTTTTTTTTTTTCCATTATCCCTTTAGTATTGATTATATGACAGAGCTCAAAGAGCTACTGATGCTGCTACTGTTTATTATATCTCCTCTATCTACTGATTTCTGCTGTTTGAGGCCTGTTCCTAGTGCTGAGTCACTGAGCAGTTACAGGAATGTAAAAGTAATGGCGACAGGAATTGAGTCACTAAATGGTTTGATATCCCGTTTTCTTTCCGCGCCACAAAATGTCCACACGTAGGTTAATGGCAGAGCCAGTTACCAGGGGTGTATTTATTTTGCCAACCGAAACATTTTCAGTTTCAAAACATTTCAAATAAAATGAAACTGGAAGGGACAGGGACCTGCCTTTTAGAGGAATGAATACACCCCTGGCTAAGGTTGTCGTGAGCGTGACACAGGATAAAGCCTTACAACATGGGTAATGTCCTCATTTAGGGGAGCCTAACATTTGGACCGACCGCATGCTAGATATGCTTTATGAACGTAAGACATCTTCTAAATGCACAGTAGAAAGAAATAATAGTGGAGATAAAGGGTTATGTTTTCGACGACACCGGTCTTGCATATAGCAACAACACAAAGTGCTTAAGGGAGGGCAGTCAAAGCACTTCTTCCTCGCCACCATAATGGTGTAACCGGCTTTCACATTAACAGGAAAAGACCCTGCCCATGTTCACAAAACCTCTGAAATCCTACCCTGAGATAATGCTTGCAGTTTTGTTTCTTTTGTCAAGCACTTTGCTGAGAACTACTTCATTGAGGTTTACTTAGTTACCATTACTAGTGTGTTTGGTTGTCCCATGTAGCCTTAAGATGAATGCGTAACGAAGTTGCTCTGATTACAAGCTTCTACTAAATGCAAAATGTATTTGGTGCATGAAGCAGAAACATTAAGTGTGACTAGTGTTTTACTGCTTTAGAGGCTGCCGTGTCAGTTAATGGCATCCCGTCCTGCTTTAGAGGCCGCCGTGTCAGTTAATGGCATCACAGCCACAGATCAACGCTGTATCCTCAAACAGCTAGCGGTGTAGCAAATGGCATGTAGCCTACTGTACAATGTAGGTGTAGCTGACATACAGTCTCATTGTTTTTTTCCAGTGAATTTTTATTCCTATGCACACCCCGGGAAAGTTAATAAGGTGAGTGATATGGTTTTGCCTTGAGAGTTCGCTGGTGCATCAAAGTCGCCTGTGTGCTGCAAACGCATACACTGGATGTCTGCGCTGCGGTTGGAGAGAAGAAACAAATAGAGAGGATGCTTACTGCAGCACTGCGGTATAGACTTGTCCCGGCAGCACAAGTTTGAGCTCAGATTTACTGCTCTAATGGGCCAAAGGGCACTCTGCAGATTAAAACTGCAGCCCGGGAGACAGAGAAAGGAAGATGATCAGAAGCCCCTTTCGGCTGTACACAACCACAAACACAGCAGGACTGTAGGAAGGAGGAACCAAGGACATGGTGTGGATCAACCTGGGACCACTAAAGACAACAAATACGAAGAAAGACCTAGCAGTGCCTGTTTAGTGTTAATCATCATTCCTGTGTATTATGTCCATGTACTGCTACTTCTAACCCTGTCCAACACCAGGGAACACGGCGTGGCCAGAGGTAACCTCTTCCACAGCCACCCACACCTCCACCCAGCCTGAGAGATTCCTCTGGAGACGGGGCTTACGCAAGCAGCAGAGCAGGCCAGGCCTGTACAGTACGGTACAGTGACAGCAGCAGGAAACACACATGGATGCCAACAGATGGCACAGGAAAAGACAGACGAGGACTGCCAGGGGTGTCCTGAAGAAAAATGACCAGCGGAATGATAGGCAAATAATATAGACCTAAATAAAGATGAGGCAGAATCAAATACGATCGGAAAGTGGCTACGTATAGCAGAGCTAGAAATAGTGAAAACAATGAGCTGATAAATTATGCAAAGTTGCCTTTTGTCAGTGGACTGTCGTCTCTCTCTCTCTTCCTCAGCCGACAGATCTGCATACAGGCAGTAACAAAAGCATGGCTGTTGGAAAATGGCCCCCTTTGATATTTTGGAGTGCTCCTGGTTAAAGAAGCAGAACAAGCCCGTCGCTGCCGGAGTGAAAACACGCTCATCTAAACCATTTGCTTAAGTAGCCTATTTATCCAGTCAACCTTTGACACCAACCCTCTACTCCCGGTTTGGAGTTAAAAACACATTTATGAGCCTTATTGTCAGGCAACATAACTGGAGGTCTGCATTTAGTACAGCAACTGTTTAGATCAATTCATTTATAAGAGTTTTGAGAAATAATCTTTAATATGGATGAATCGATCAAAGGAAACACTTCATGCTGTTAACCTATTAAACTGCAAAGCTCAAGTGGATTTCATAACCCTATTACTATAGACCAGTGCAATAGGGTGAAGCATCCACAGAAGTCTGAGATTGAACATAATGTCCAGAAAATGATCTGCAGTGAAGCGAATGCTGGTTGCACCATTTACACACCAATAATGAACTCTCAGTCAACACTCCTGATCCCAGTGTGTAGCCACGGTCCAGTGATAAAAACCCTGACTGTATGCACATGAAGGAGATCACTCTAAAGGATCACCCCTTCGACACCTAAAACAAACATTGGTACCATGTGCTCAAATATCAAGCACAGACCGAATCAATGATCATGGTCTGTAGTGTAGAAATGCATGAGACAAAGGGGGAAGCAGACTTCTATATTTTATAAGGTTTAAAAGACACAAACTGTACACACAGTGTATTGAAATGAATGGTGTATTAAAATTGTATTCAATATTTCTGGGGAAAACACTGAAACTCAGAAGCATCTTTTATTAAAGCCTCATGTTTTTGACAGAGAGCGGCATACAACATCAGGTTTGCTCTGAGCCATTATCTGCGAAGCTGCTACATTAAAGGAGGCCTAATTTGTCCCTCTGACCTACTGTAGTGACTGGACAAATATGGTGCTGCTACTGCAGTCCACATTAAGGCTGTGATGATGTAAGTGGCATCCAGTGTCTGGTGAGAGGGTCTTCATCCCTTTGTTATACATCGGTAGAAGACGTACTGTAGGGCTGTACTGCGTTATGAGGCCCAGCTGGGCCAACACTGCAGCAGGCAACATCACAGAGCAGTCTGCAGCAGGCAATATCACAACATCACAGAGCAGACTGCAGCAGGACAACATCACAGAGCAGACTGCTGCAGGACAACATCACAGAGCAGTCTGCAGCAGGCAACATCACAACATCACAGAGCAGACTGCAGCAGGCAACATCACAGAGCAGACTGCAGCAAGCAACATCACAGAGCAGACTGCAGCAGGCAACATCACAGAGCAGACTGCAGCAGGCAACATCACAGAGCAGACTGCAGCAAGCAACATCACAGAGCAGACTGCAGCAGGGCAACATCACAAAATCACAGAGCAGACTTCAGCAGGGCAACATCACAGAACAGTCTGCAGCAGGCAACATAACATCACAGCGCATACTGCAGCAGGACAACATCACAGAGCAGACTGCAGCAGAAACAAGAAACCCCTTTCATTCCCTGGCCACCTCCTTCTCACCAAGGGACATGCTGTATATTTTTCAGTCTCGACAACATTACGTTTGGTGCATTACCCTTTCTATTGTTGCAGGGACAGAGTAGACAGAGACAATGACCATAATTCATGGAGTACCAGAACACAACATAGTAAGTGGAGGACGGGTACACAGAACGATTAGCAAGAAGGTAGCTTATCCACACAATTGATAGTGACTGACTAAATAGGTGCTAAATCCTAAAAATAAACTTGGAAGTATGCCTAATCTACATGGATCTACTTAACTAGTAAATTGATGTTGTCGGACAGCTCCAGTTAACTAGATGAGGGGAGGGCTGAGGTAATAAGACATGGTGGTTCGGATAGTATCTGTTTGGCTGCTAATGTGAGCCAAGGTGACGACTGATTTTAACGAAGAAATAAAACCATCAATTAAAACAACATAATGCAGTAATGCTCAATTCTGAAAAATTGTAATCAAGTAATGTGAATAAATGATAGTTAGGTAAGAATTGCAGTAATAGACAGTCACTATGGGGCTCTCATTAACTGTATTATTCTGTGTTGTTAGCTAGGCTACATCATTCAGCCCAATGTTAGTGTCAGAAAAACAGCAGGTAACGGCTGAAGGAGGGGAGACAGATGGTGAGTAAGGAGAAGGTAGAAACGCCCGTCACCATAATGGGGAATTTCTGAGAAGACAACGGGAAACTGCAATGTGTAATACAGAGGAGACTAATGTGATTCTGTTAAAGAAGACTAACATCACTGTAAGACATCCACTTTGTCACCAACATTACCACAGGTTTCCTGCACTGCTTTACGCCGCTGCTGAAACTATGCTGAACTCTTACATTTCGGCTGAAGTGCGCATGTGCAGTCCGAGTTCAACTCTGTGTTATCGACATTCGCTTTATAGGCATTTGGGGTTGCCAGGCAACCTCAGCTCAACGTGCATTTCTCACAGGTCATCCCGCCCTGCTAATAGGCCAGAGAGCGCTAGCTACTACTAAGGAAAAACAAGAGTCTTATGGCTGTGCTTTAACATTACTAGCTGTTATTGTACTGTACTGTACAATAAGTACTGTACCCTGACAAACTGAATGAATAGTGAAAGCATCACCCAATCTCAAGTAGCTTACCAGATATGACAGATGAGTTTGCTGCTGTTTTCTTCCAAAAAAAGGAGGAACAAGTAAAAAAATAAAAATAAAAAAATAAAATTAAACTGTTGTTGGACCTGCAAACCCTATAACAACCACACACATTGCCAGCAACAAAATGTGCGTACTTAAGCCTGCTAAACCAGGTACATAGTTGAATGATAAAAAAGTATCCAAGCAGCTACATTTTCTACCTGCCAGAGTGGTTTGTGAACCAAAAGGTTAGTTTGTATCTAGCTACATTATAAGTTCTTAGGCCAACAGTTTATTACTATAAATACAATGACATGAAAAAACCAAAACTGCCCTCATACCCCCCAGGACAATACAGAATCTCTACTAACATCAAATCCTGTTGGATACACTGCCACAGGGCATAGAGGTGGGCAACATATTGTCATCCATTATAAATGGCTTTTGACACACACACACACACACACACACACACACACACACACACACACACACACACACA
>JACXGI010000738.1:63309-87972 GCA_016801175.1 Esox masquinongy | reverse complement strand
GTTATGTAAAAATATGTCCAGCAGTGCACATTGATACTGTGTAGAAGGAGATCAATAACATCTAAATCAGGACAGGCCCTGACGGACATTACATTCTGGTGAAGGGGACAACAGAATATCAGTAAATGTTAGTAGAATAGGCTACATGTCATTAAAAACAACAAATTTGATGTGTACACTTTACAAGTTTGGTACAGCCTAGTTTTTTTATTACGTATGTTGATCTCTGCACATTGTAATTTAAAGATGCGTTAAACATAGCCTTTTAGCTAGAACTTATATACTCTGAAGATTTATGGACACCGCATTTTCATTCATTATCACAACTTATGTCTCACAGAATGAACAAAGGAAATACAAATTAAACATGCAATGCGTCTATAGCCCCCTTTGGGAGGTATACCCCAGAGAAATTATGATATAAGATAGGTACAGGTCCAGATTTGGATTAATTGAATTTAGACGAAAAGGGCTTGGCTGACATTTTTAGAGAAGCTGATCTTAAGACATTTCAGCTTGGAACCCAAATTTGAAAACACGCAACTATAAAGTAAATTTCAGCAAATTTCCTTGCTAACAGAACGCAATGTGAAGATCGTCGGCCACATTTCAAACTCATAATCCATCAGTACACCCCTTCTCTACCTCACACCAACAACCAGGGTCCGTGTCGTTTCCATTTCATTTCCAGTCAATTTAGGTAACATTTTTGAACTGGAACAACTGGAATTTAAATTGTTTCAACCGGCTGTTTTCTGCAGAAAAAAGCTTGTGACAGCTGACCCCAAGGTGAATATGACTGCTCTGCGCTAATGCACCAAAAACAATAAACATTGAAGGATGAGGTGAGCAGGTTAGGAATGTTCTTGCAAAATGGCCAGTGTCATGGCTTAATTTGTCTACTGGCTGGTTAGACTTTTAGAAGTCTGCGAAGGAACCAGAGCCTAGAGCCACTGCGGCAGGTACAGTTGTAACAACAAGCCTTTTCAGCTACTACTCTTTTTATTTACACAATTGCACCACTGTGTCTTAAAACACAGCTAAATTAGTGTGTATAGAGAGCAACCGCTCTCTATACACAGCTGTTGTACTTTTGCTTGCAAATGGCATCAGAGCAGCCCGAGTGTTTAAGGACAGAATCTTCCTCCCTTAGGTGGCTAATGGCATAACAGTACCAAACCACCATGGTACCAAACCATAACGGTACCAAACCAGCGCTGACTGATGTTTTTACTAATCGATGGGGAAAATGATGAAATAATGGTCCAGGATATGTAGTCAGGTGTAGCTTTATTCAGGAGACACCTTTACCACTGTCCAGACAAGTAGTGGAATCCCCTCACTATACACTTCAAACAGCTGTTTCTGAGTGAGTCCTGGTATCTACAATGCAGGCTGTGCTGCCAGAATGCGTACAACGGTGTAATGACACATTTTGACATATCTCCACTACCTGTGAAGATTTCTGGCTTCACCCAATGCAGCCTCCAGCCATTTTTCAATAAGCAAGGCCATGTGCGTCCATGTATCCTGTTCTAGCAAAGGTCTCACACAGCTGTGCAGTTAGTCGCCCCAATCAGCTGATCAATTATCGGTTTGTCCTGTAGGTCTCCACTGCAATAGACCCGGCCAACTGTTGAGGTCACTGTTGGAATTGGAAGCAACGCAAGCGACAGGTGCAGCCGGAGCTGAAGTGAGTCCAAGTACATGTGACTACAGTTGGGGTCAGAGGATTGGAAATATGTCTATGCAGCAAAGGCAGTGTATTAAGTGCTTCCTAGTTTCGACCAGGTCTCCTTGATCCAAAGCCAAGTTACATAAGTTTTAGACAACGACTCCATGGCACTGTTGGCTCACCGGGAACTGACAGAAAAGAAGGCGGTGGGGATATGTCGAAGGCTGCCATCCTTGTTTGCCAAATAATGTGTTCAAAGAAAAAATTACTTGGCTTGCACATACAGCCTAAAATTAACAACGAAGCCCTAGGGGCACTTTAAAATGACATCACCTGAACTTTGCTACTTAAAGGTCTTAAAGGAACATTAACTTCAGCACTCATTCAAACAAATTAGACATAAGTGGCATCAGTCAACATTTTGAGACCCATGAGAACCATGCACAAAATCGTTACAAGACAATTAGTTATTATTAAATACAGACTTCCCTCCTTTTAAAGAGTCCTAACCAAAATCCAACCATAAAAATGTTAATGTAATTTTATAGCCTAACATTACCTCTTATGAATCTAAGGCTGTAACGACTATTAGACTAAGTTGACTATTTAAAATCCATCGACTTCCGTTTCCACTTTCGATTAATCATTTCGGTAACTCTAAGCACGACAATCACATGTGCATTACCTGAAACATCCGTGAACCTGCAGGCAGCAGGTTCTAAAAGTATGTCTAAAAGTGTACTTCATATAACACCATTTTACAGATCAAATATGATTACTGATCAGTGTCAGCGACAAGGCAGATCTTGCCTGACTTCTTCAATCTCTGGGACTGCTGATCTAAAAAAAGATAACTAGCTGATTGATTCAAACGATGTTCTCCCAAAAAAACATTGTCTAAATATCCCTAACGTGTAAGATTGCTTTAAATAGGGCTTGAGTGCAGGCAAATTAGCAAATGAGGCTAGCAAACTGCTGCGTAGATGCTTCATTTAAGTTTGTTTTTTCTTTAACAGAAAGTTTGTGCCAAACTGAAAAAATGTTTTCCTCAGATCAATGTTTTTTTTTACCTTGCTCTTAGTATAACAAACAGAAATATAAACACAATATGCAACAATGCGTAAGATTTTACTGTTACTGTTCAAAAAGGAAATCAGTCAATTGACAGATTCATTAGGCCCAAATCAATAGATTTCACATGAGTGGTAATACAAATATGCCCATATTAAAATGTCTGGGATTTCAACTGATGAAACATTGGACCAAGATTTGACATGTTTATATTTTGGTTCAATATAACGCCACATTGACTGTGAGCTATGTTATTTTCTTAAGTGTAAGCAAGCATTTTATGCATAAAATAATATATAAAACAATGCAGCATTTTTTTCATGTCTGTTTTCAAAATAACAGAGTAGCTAAAAGCATAATCCTAGTCATATTAGATAAGATAGTAGTTGCATCTTCAGATTTTACCTGTATATACATTTATAACGGATATTTTCATCTCCAACATGAAACTGCTCGTCTGTATGTTGCCTCTGAAACGCTACTTCCCACAAACTGGACATGAGAACATGAACATGTAGCCACTGCATTGCTCCATTTATAATGTTAATAAACATTTTATTTATTTTGTGATACAATCTCATTGTTATTAAATGTATTTTTGTGTGTGTGTTTTTATTTTTATTTTTTTTTTAGATTTTATGACTTTTCCCACAACTGTCCTCGATTCTATTTGGAAGAGCACATTTTTAACAAGCTGGTCAACAAAAAAGGTAGGCAGAACTTTATTACTTCTATGGAGGATATTAGTTGGACATAGGGTAGTGGTTTCACTGTTAGGTGTTGGCCTGCTCATCTTGTTGGCTGAACTTTATTACTACTATAGAGGATATTAGTTGGACATAGGGTAGTGGTTTCACTGTTAGGTGTTGGCCTGCTCGTCTTGCTGGCTGAGAAATAGTAAATGTGATCAGTTATTCAAATCTATTCAAAGTGCACCTCAAAATTTGATGAGGATGCACATTTCTTCATTCCAGATAAGGTATCACATAATTTTTTTCTCCTTTATCACACAGTATGCTCTCTCAGGTGCTCTTTCTCCCCAGGAAAGGGAGAGCTCAAGTACACAGATTAAAAAACAGCCAAAGTCTGATGTCATGCACACCAATGTCTCACATCACATGGGCGCATCACACACCTGGATGTGCCTCCAGGAGTCACTTAGTGCAGATCTGAAGTACATAAGGTGGAAATGTTTTTTCACGCACTGATGATATAATGTTCAGTCATAGATGCAGTTGAGTGATGTTCCCATTTAATGAATAAACGTGTTGACTGATAAAAATATTGATGAATTACTGTGGTGATGATGAGTACATCATTTTGATACTAGCAGTAAAACCATGTGAATCTCCACCCATGCATACCGACTACCCCTTTACCTGTGACCTTATACACCTGACCCTGAACCCCAGGGAAACTGCCCTCAAGTGCTGAGAAGTGACAGCCCAAATAAAATGAATAACAACAAACTATATCAAAATGTCTCTAACAATGCTGATGTCATGCAAAGTAATGTGTTTGTTTTAATGTGAGTTGAGTTTATTCAACAAATTACAGAAAAGACTGTGGGTACACTTCCGGTCTTCCTGCTTTATTTATATGGGTACATGTAAATTATAATGCAGCCAGTCCACCCTTTAAACCATTAATGACATAAACGGGGCTGCCAATTGCACTGACATTTTAGTGGCAATTCATTTTTAATTTTACTCCCATTCTTTGGGGAGAACCAACAACTTGTGAAAAGAGGAGAAAGGGAACCACCACTAAAAAAGAAGAAACAACAGAACAGGAAAACAAGAAAGTCTATTTTGGCCAGGCCACAATTAGTCATTGTGGTGATCAAGGGAGGGGGTTTGAACAGCAGCTATTTATTGACCAATGTCAGCTTTGTAGTGAGAAGTGGCCAATACGTCCATTCCTGTGCAAATCCAAAACTTACTGTATTGGAACGCCATCTGCGTATGAAAAAAGTACATTTAATGTGTTAAATTAGAAACTAATTACTGTAGATGGCTAGCTAATAGCTATACTGTACCTATCATGAAAACCATAACCGTCAACTGCTCTTCCTGGGAGAGAGCAGCGTGTTTAAAGACAAAGAGTCCAATACTCCAAGCGATTTATGATGTTAGACAATTCATCTATCGCAACATAACCATAAACTGTTTTACTTGTCTTACTATATGTAGCTAATGAAGCCAGTAAAGTTTCAGTTAATCCGCAACTAATCCTAATTTGTTTTAACCCTGGCCGGATTCGAAAACCAGTCTCCGGTATGGCAGACTGCGTCTCTAACCACTACACTATCTAACAATGGATAGTCAGTCAGCCAATCACTCAGTCAGAAACATTCACTCTTCTTGGCTGGCTCCGCTTACGCGGTCCGGTGAAAACACTTTAGCCTAGGGAAGATTGTGGGAGAGCGCTGACTGGGCAGGCAGTGGATGTTCTTAGTGAAAGAGAGAGCAATGTGGTCTGGAGTGAGGCCTGGTGTTGCAGCTGGGCTGTACAACAAAGGCAGACTAGGGCCATGCACCACACACTCCTCACCCCTTCCTACACCCGCTGGGCCCCATCACGCAGGTCGACTCACTCAAAGCGTAACATTCTCTACTTCAGAGTTTGAGATCACACTGAGTCAAAATGCAGGCCATGATCAACCCAAATAGAACAAACTCAAGATACATTGCATTATTTTTTAAGTCCATGTTGTTACCCCATGACCAGAGGATGGATCTATGGATAGAGACAAGAGAAATTACCCTAAAAATAATCCTTAAATAGCAACCTGTGCCTTTCATTATGTGTGGTCTTTGATAAATGTAGCCTACTACTACTGCCGCCATTTTTAACAAGTAAGAAATAGATCCAAATTATGTTCTGTTTAAGTCTGTTTACATTTGGGGTGTACATGGTACAACCACAGCACTGAGGTAAAGGTTCGATTACACCTCAATCCACAAACGTTTATGCATGCATCTTCTGGTTGTGTGCAAGGGGGGGAGGGGGCTGAGACCTCACAATACGCTATTTAAACCAACTGCTTTTCTCTTGTAGATGCCAGAAGGAGGAACTTACCAAGTTCTCGTTTAACTATGACCTATTGTTGGAAATATTGGTAAATAATTACGGTGACGGTTCACTTATTAATTTCTGAATTATTACATTTAGTTAAGATAAATGAACTCCAGGAGCACCATCAGAACTGAACAGAACAGTGTTCTCGTTTAATGTATATGTAACTTTAACGGACATCAGTTTGGTGTATGAATACTCAAGTCAAATTCATCTTATTTCTGAATTTGTGATTTCAATTACTTCAAGTATCCATCTTTTTACAAGGAATGCTTCTGACACAGAGGTCATACGATTAATAAAAAATATTTATTATCCAACCAGAAATTGATTAAAGAAAAATTTGTACAAAGGATACGAACAACTTCTCAACGAAGGAGTGAAACAGAGTTTAATCTTAAACATTCATAGTCGCCCAAACAACCGGTAAATAGAACAGACTTTCCATTGGACCGCAAAACAACAAAGAATCCCAAAATACCCAGACCAGTATTACAATAAATCACATCTGTATCACAAAGACTTGACTCATACTGACACATGGTGTTGGCTGCACAATTGAGCACCAGGGCTCGCAACTAACTTTTTTCCTCACTGTCCCGGTACTGTCCCAAAGTGAACTTGACCCGTCCCAAAATTCTGAAATACCAACATGGGTTTAAGTCATTTGCAACACTTTAAGTAATTTGTTTATTTCTGACACAGACAGTTGATATTACGTGAACCAAATTTGTTTAGTTATTAATTTATTAATTTGTTAATTGAACTTGAGATGATGTTGCGATTTTCTATTCCACCACTAGCGGCCCGGTTACAGAACATAACACCACAATATAACCTACTAAAAAGCCTGTGTTCCCCAGACTTCACTTTCTCTGCTTCACCCACACTTTCATCCTATAGTAACTAACAATAACATCAGGCAGCAAAATATGTAGTTACCTGATCATAGCTCAAACGTGTCTACCATACACTTGGGCGGCTAGTAAACAGATTTGTGTAGCTAGCTAGCAAAGTTAGTTCACGTTTGCTAGCCATGCTCAGACTAAGGCTGGTCATTTAGATACAGATCAAAATTGCCATAGTAACTCCCAGAATTACAGTAGCAGCAGAACACACAACCTCAACAACCCAACATTATAATGATTTTCTTTTTATAATGATTCTGCATTTACATAACCTAAAAAATTACATAACGATGCCTAGCCAGGCATCATTGTTTCAAACCTGGATGTTTTAAATAGCCTATCTTAGCATTCTCATAGAACATCCGACCATAGAAAAAAAGCAGACTATTTTGAAGACTTCCTGATTGACACCTGCATGACTGACACCTTTCCTATTTGGTTTACAAAGCGTTTATTGGACTGTCCAATGGCAGTAAGGCACAATCCTATAGCTGCATCTTCTCTCTTTCATTTTTTCCCCATTAGTTATAGTCAATATATGAATATGAAATTCTATGCATCAGTCACAGTCAGATCTTGACCTGGGGTGGGGGGTGCAGTACCTTTCAGGTATTTACCCAGTATTCCCATTTACCTGTATGTAAAGACCTGGGGCCTCATCTATAAGCCCAAAAAATATATTTTATTAATAGACTGAGGTAATGGGAAATTGATTGGTATAGTTGTTCCTGCTCTGTTAAAACATCTGGCACACATTGCATTTTGCGGAGTGTCTGTCCAGATACTAGTTGCTTGTTATATTTCATGGCGCAGCCCTGTACTATTCCCCACATGCTGATCTAAGGGATAACTGTGAGTATATTTGGTTAAAAAGGGGTGTTACAACATGCCACAAGAAGGCTGAGAACAATTCATATTTATGAATGATGCACCAGTGTATGATACTCATACGATTGTTACAGTAGATAAATGACTGTGTATTAACCTTTAAATTTCATTTATACATAAATGTTTTGAATATTGACACGAGGCCCCTGGTACAGTGCGTACAGTTCCTTCAATAACTGTGTAGTGAAAATCTGATGTCGTGACAGCCCTATTCTGAATACTTACATAGATTAGATATTTGTTAGGGGTATTGTGTATAGATTGTAAAAAAAGATTGATTCCACATTTCGTCTACAACACAACTAATTATGGTTGAGGTTAGCGAAAGGGTCTGAATATTTATGGGCTACTTTGCACCAAAAATCCACCTTCGTGACAGAGCCGATCTGATTCACATGGTCTCTAGACAGGCAGGCAGGCAGTTTACGGAGGTGGAGGTTGTTCCTGGATCAGCTGTGAGATGGTACAGCACAGGGAGTCATGTCCCAGAAACAAAATACACACGCACACCTTATAAAATCCTCAAGCGCATCCACAATAAAACACTATGTAATCTGTCTGATTAAATAGAGTAGGTCCACGTGCATGGGTGCATGACTATATATAAAGCTGGGGAGGCAGAATCTGTTACAGTTGCTGCAGTAACCTACAGCTGATCAGACTGAGGAAAATGTTTCCATGCAATACAGCATATCAGATGACTAATGTTTAGGTGTAGGCTGGATGCTACAATGATTTATGATTTAATTCATTCCAATTAACAATTATGTATTGAAAACATTGACTTGTCCACCTATATGTTAACATAAACATTTCTCACAAGTAAATTTGCTATGCCTTGGCTGTACAGCTTTGTCTACTGTCACCTGATTGGCCAAAAAGCCCACAGTGAATGAAGCAGCAGCGTCATTCTGATTTGTCATTCTGAATCTATACATCGCTATACCCTTACTTTTGATCTACCAGCTAAGAAAATGTTTAAAAACGATTTCCAGGACAAGTTTTAGTCACGCTACAGGGCAGGATTGCAGTAGAAGTACTCTGGGTCAAAGTTCAAAGATAGGAACTTTGACTTTTGACATACTGCAACAAAACAAAATAGATGTAAAAATAGCACAGCGCACCAAAGCATCACCAAATGTAATATAATGCTGCCTTTTGGGTCTTTCCCACTCTCATCCAATGTCACATGATGCTGCCTTTTGTGTTTTCAGCACACTCATCCAATTTCAAATGATGCTGCCTTCTGTGTTTCCCACACTCTCATCCAATGTCACATGATGCTGCCGTCTTTGTTTTTCAGTGCAGTGCCACAGCATATGGATTTAAAATATTGAATAAAAATACTTCACTTCTTGACCAAAGCATAGCACACTCTTTCATGATCCTTATTCAATTAATCTACAGGCCTAACAGAGTTATTGTTGTTTGCACCAAAAAGAATGTATTTGTGCAAATATTGAGAGATCAAACAACTGCAAGATCATTTAATAAGAGCTTAAAAAATGATGTTTCTACTTAAGGCCTACTAGACAACAGTTCAGACTGCAGTCAAAAATTCCTCCGGGCAAACTAAAAAGCTAATAAAAAAAACATTCCCATACGGAAAGCTACTGTCAATGGTAGCGGCAGTAAATGTTACTTTTAGAAGATAAAACAAATATTGTCCAGGTGTTTATTAATGTTGTTGAATTGTGCCATGAACATGAATCCCATAAGGAAAACAAAAACTGAATGTTAATGTCAGATTCGGCTTAGAGGCTATATAGACTAATTGTCGTGTAACCAATTTCATTTAAAAAAAAAAATTAACATAACAAGCAAACACAGTTTTCTATTCACGCTAGAAAAAGGAAACTCGCTGCACCGTATGGCACAACAAATGAGTGCAAAGCGATTTGGCCAGGAAGTCATACAGTATAAACTCACTGACAATGTTGTTTACCTTCAACTAACATGGCGCTCTCTGTCAAACAAGTGTTGTTGCTGTTGAAAGTAGAATTTTTCCGTAGCAATTTGAGATGTTTTAGTTGCTTCATAAAAACAAAATTATTATTGTTACTGTTTATGGAAATTATAAATTATTATAGTTTACGGAAGGATCTACAGAATCAGACACCTTTATTCCACGCGGCTACTGAGGTGAATGTCGGAAAAGTGTCATGTTAGTTATCAGGTAAAGAACATCGTCAGGGAGTTAATATGACTTCAAGTGTCCCACGTTACCTCGAAAGTTGATGAGCAACAACTGACATTTTCACCCAATTAACACAAAAAAATGCATCTCTGATGCAAATCTTGCAACAACTCTATTTTATCTAAACAGACTAACAGTATTAGTGTGAAAAACACTCTTAGTCAAAAATGAAACAGATATAGTATACACATTTTGCCTGGTGAACTGTAAATTAATATCACCTGATCATGTCTTCAGAATGACTTATGACATGACAGCTGTTTTGATAAGCATACTTCAATGACAAACTGGCCTATGCTTGAAATCAGCTCATCCATCTATCAACAAGTTGCTCTGATATCATAGGACATGGATACCTGGAAAATATTAAAAAACAGTGAGACATGAAATTTTGTTAATGGGCTCCTGTAAGCTCATTTTGTTGCAACAATACACATTTAACTAAAGCTACTTCTAGAGTGCTGAATATGTGGCAGTGTTTGCCGTGCCACTCTTTTCAGCTCCATGGGAAAATGTTTAGAATTGCAGGAAATTTGCTTTAAAATTAGAACCATTTCTATCAGCTTCTTGGAAATAAAATGATAATTTCAAGAAGTTAGAGGGATAGAGGGGCCTCTAAAATGCATAAATTAAGAAGGCTTGCCCTCACCTTCGTCGCCTTTCCTTCAATTGGATATTAAGCATTTTAGGCCTGTCACTAATGACTGCATTACAACCCTCTGAATGACCCATTACTAGCGACTAGGTAGTGAAAGTGAGATAACAAGCAGAGCATTTAGTAGTTATAGATTTTTTTTAAAATTCTCAGCACTTCAAAAAATGCTGAATATGTGGCAATGTTTGCAGTGCCATGGTTCTCAGCTCCAGAAATAATACAGTGGAACAGATGTGTAAAAAGTACAAAGTAAAAGTACTAAACTCGGTTCGGCTGTGTTCACCATTTTAGGGAAGTATCTAATTAAGATCTAAGTAACCAGGTAAAGGGAGTTCAAAACTCAAATAAAAAAGAAGAGTGTAAATTATCAGTTAAGGTCACTGGTTAGTTATGAACTCCGTTTACCTGGTCATTTAGTTCCCCCTTAGGAACTTCCCAAAACTGGTGAACACAGTACACAAGTACTTTAACTTTGTACTTTTTACACATCTGCAATTGAATAAGGCTTTACAATTTTGTTAATAATGTAGGGAGGGGGATCTAAAATGTTTAATTTCTGTGGGGTGACAGCCTCCATGTGCTCTGGTCTGCTGAGTCAAATCCGGAGTTGTATGGCCGCAATGCCAGATGCCATGTTTGGCAAAAACGAAACAGCGCCTTTGAACAGATGAACCTCATACCAACCATAAAGTATAGAGGCAGAGGTATGGTGTGGGGCTGCTTTTCTGCCTTAGGACCTGGCAAACATACCATTAAGTCAACCATTAATTCCATATTGTACCAGAGAACTCTTGAGGAGAATGTGAGAAATCTGTCAAAAGCTGAAGCTGAACCAAACACCAATGCTGCAACAGGACAATAACACAAAACAAACGGGAAAAACTACAACAGAATGGCTCAGAATTAAAAATGGAGGGTCATGGAATGTTTGAGTCAAACCCAGATCTCAATCCTATTAAAATGTTGTGGAGGGGACTTGAAGTGGCACATGAATGAAAGAATCTCTTGAACATGACACAGTTCAAGCAGTACAGTACTGCAGTTCTGTAAATAAAAATGGGCGAATGCTTCCCAGTTGATGTAGTAGGCTGATCCACACTAAGTTATTTAAGCCAAAGAGGGAAACACCCGCTATTGAAGCAATGGGTGCACTTACTGTTTATGTATTATGAAATTAGATTTTTGATGAATGAATGATTGCCAGGTAGATTCTTTCAGTTTCATTTGTAACATTTGATTACCTTTACAGTCAATACTGTTTAAGTAAATATTAAATATTCACGTTCAAATATGTAAAAAGAAAATGAAAACTTTCCAGGTGTACTTTTTCATATGACTGTATATTGATGCACTCGTGCTCTGCTTACAGTAGAACAAAATGTGTTATTATGGTGTGTTGCATTGAAAAGGGCACTGATACAATGTCAATTCAATCATAAAATCATATTTTCTGTAATGCAAACTAATAGAGAAAACGCAGCAGATTAATTTCGTGGCGACAATTCTTCTTCAAGGGGAAGCTGTGTAGCCACGCATGCCTGCAGCTTAGAAGGAAACATTGCTCATGATTACTCATTAATTGGGCAAATATTGAGATGCACAATCTATACAGAATTGGTCATGGGACTAAATCCTTATTAAAGGCACTTAAACTGATTTGAATTATGGTTTGTCAAATCATGTAGGTCTATATATTTGGCCTACAATAGTGGTATCCCACAATTGCAAGCTCTCCACTGTGTTTTCCCCGCCCAATATTTGTACTCAAAGTATTTTGTGCGCAGCAATGGATTTCTGCTCAAGATTCAAGTTCTCTACTCACTCAGCAATGTACAATCTTGCATACATGACATTAATCTGCCACAATATTTCTTGATGGGTAACAAATTGTGTGAAATTACGTGGCCAATCTGATTTAGTGCATCATTATGAGCAGCTTAAGTAGTCATATCGCTATCTCTATCAGTTGTCAGTATTGTGAGATAATTATAAATGAAAATTAAATTCAGGCAATTTGAAAGTATAAGTGGAAGCAGAGGGACGATGAGTGCTGTGTGCAGGGCCAGATCTGCTCTGCTGCAGTGCGGTGTGAACACTTCCGTTCCAGGTCAGCTTGTCTGCTGTAGGAGGGGCTGGTTTAGACTACTACACAAGCCCAGAAAACCACAGGCACATACAAGGACTATCACACCGGTCATTCATAAGACCATTAGCCACACAAAAATACACAATGAATGGTTTTGACTTCACCTAGTTACTGCTGTGATCGACAGTCATCCAAGACAGCCTTGGGGCCTCCGCTGCTACTACACTGCCATAGTGTGCATGTCTTAAGGCACACCACACCTCCATACATGAACACAACGGCAGCGTGGAAGCATTGGCTGGTTGAGAGTATTCTGAACAGAGTGCTGGATGTTAACTGCACAAAAAACAAAATGTGTGACTACTAACAGTTAGACGCCTTGCAGCAGGTGGTTGGTAAAACAATGCGCAGGCATTTAATCAGCACAAGGGGTTTTCACCTTTGACAATTCATCTGAACATTTGCCATTGCTCAAAGTTAGTTCAGCCTTACCGTGCATTACTTGTTTCAGTCAGGCAAAAGGTGCCAAAAACATTGAGCAGAGCTGGGCCCATCCAGCTGCTGCACCTAGTCCACACTAAGCACTTTATCACAGGAAATCAATTATGCATCATTAGCCATTACATCCCCCTGCATTAACCACTGACTGTATGTCCATAGTCTAGAGATTGGGACACTGCCATCACAGTGCTTTTATTGCCGAAGACAGTCCAATCACACCAAAGAGTAGAAGACAGTGACACCGCATTATGATGACCACCGTAATAAGGGCACTCTAGGCCACAGTAGTGTCGGAATGACCCAAAACCCTGTTCTCACCAGCTCTGGACACATGCAAATGAAGTAGAAAGTACTGTTACAGGCTGGTCGACCTCGCTTCAAACGGACAGAATGTCTCTGCGTCACAGTAACTTGAGAACTTAATACTGGAATGTGGGATAGGCCCAAGATCGATATACTCTGAGACTAGCCTCTATGGAGAACTGATGTCATCCATGAGGATGTGTAATATACTGTATGACAGGTCCGTTAGCTGGAAGAGGACAGGCTAATATTTGTTTTAAAGTGATTTCTCTCCACCACATAAAATAGAACATATATCGTCATTGTTAATCAAGGCAATCATAGTATGAGTGTTGTTTTTCCCAATACAAGACTATTTTTTTGCTTATTTGCAGTCAATTTGCTGTGTAGAAATGATTTTATAGATCATTCCCTCAAACAAAAATATTCAAGCGGCCAAATCTAGTGACCTACTGTGATTGGTACAAATGTGTTGATGGTACCAAGCTGTGTGTTCAGATGGTTGGCAGAGTTTGGACAGACATCAGTATCACACAGGACATACAAATAGAGGTCTCTTTACAGTTTGCACATCCAGAAGCAGATGCCCGGAAGGCACACACTACTGAATAGAGCCATGACCACATGCCATACGCCACCCCAGGTAACTCAGTCCAGCAATGAAACAAGTTTTATAAAAACACTTAAGTGGCCCATCTAGGACTAAAGAAACACACATATGTAATTATGTATAATGGTGCTAGTGCCAGGAAATTACGCTAGTCTATATGTTGCATTAGTATGTACACTATATTACTGTGTCATTTTGCTTTCGGTTTGGACCCCAGGATGAGTAGCTGCTGCTAAATCAGGGGCAAATGGGATTCTAATGAAAGTCTACTACTAATACTAGGCTACCTCAAAAGTGGACTTATCATGTGGTTTAAACATTGTCCTGGAATTAGAATTCTTGGGTTGGCTGTCAAATACATATTAAGTTATTAAGAAGCTAAAGGCACAATCTTGGACACGCGGTATTATAATCTCATGCTAGTTGCTGCATGTTCATATATTGCTTTTTAAAGTATAACAGGATTAATGCAACAACAAAACAATCCCATGACTGAAATTCCAGTTGATCTCAGAATTATTGTCTGCAGGGCCAAGACTTAATTTTATTTAGAAAAGCCGTAACAATCATGTATTTAGTACAAATGAATGATTTTGGATGTTTTCTCAATTCCAGTCCCCTTGCTTTAGGGGGGCCTGGGATCTCCCTGGGATAATTATGTTTTAAGTGACTTTTTCGAAAGGACATTATACTAGCCAAATAAAAGGCTATTGATAAAAATGATGTTGAAATAAATGTAACACATTGGATCAGGCATACAATGCATGGGTGGCATATTACGCTATACAGTAGGTAGCCTAGCAGTCAGGCAGCCTAGTGGTTGGAGCATTAGTAAACAAAACGTTGCTAGATCAAATCCTTAAACCATCAAGGTGAAAAAAAACAGCTTTCTCCTTGAGACATTTATTCGCTTCAGGATCACTTTACAAAACAAAAAAGCTGTCTGATCCCGTGGATGCAGACTTTCCAATTAACGTATAATAAATATTGTACACGTATGAAACAAGAAGAATAAAAACACCCAACTAATTATTTTTATATAATTATCAACTTACTCTCAACAACTGATGGAGTACAGGGTCTATAAATATTACAGTGTTTTCCTTTGAAAAGTGTCATTTTGTGATCGCATTAGGAAATGTTGTGAATTAACTTCTTCAGCCCCTGCATTTTGTGATTTTAAAGCACTAATATTTTGACAATCAAGGTGTCCCAACTACATATCACCAAATGCCATTGGAAGTATTCTACCAAAAAAATAATGGCGAAAACGTTGGCTACATAAATAATTATCCTACATGTGAAAGCCTGTGACAGCCTGACATGCATAACCTGTCAACCCTACAGGAAGGCTCTAGAAAACGTGCTTACTTGAGGAAGGCTCTAGAAAACGTTGACAAACTTTGCACATTTTAATTACATATATGAAATTGCCAGTCAAGTTTGAGAAATATAATGTAGTTAGATTAATTCATTGTATCAAAACTATTGTCAAACTAAAATCACTATTTATTTGACAAACACACACACGACATTATGTATTATAATTCCATGCTAGTTGTGGCATTTACATGTTTAGAAATTGTTCTTCATGTCATACGGATACCTTACTGAAACCGTTTGCAGGACTGATTGGATTTTAAGGAAGTTGTTTTCCGCTAATTGCACTTTAGAAAATCTGCACGCAGCTTTAGTGCGCTTAATGTACAGCAAATTCTTGATTACTGCTGTGGGGAAAAGTAAGGACACGGTAGTGCTTTCCAAATATCTTCAAAGTCTTTCTTAGAATTCGCTAATCACGCATTTTCATTCCAATAACCGCAACATCGAAAATCAAAAATGAGATCTCCAGAAAGCCTATGACAGCAATCTGCCACAGTGAAGGAGAACTTTATCCCCTTTAACGTTGACAGTCCAAAATGGATTACTTTTGTCATTTAAAAAAGTATGACATTGAGAGCCACAACCTGAAAAAAGGAGCAAATCCAAAAACTGATCTCTTTTTTTCGTAAGATATAATTTCAGGACTTCATTAAACATATACAGTAGGTAAAGACAGCGCTGTGGGTCTGATTCAAACCCATGCTGCAGTAGCACATACACATCATAGCCAGTAGCTTAAACCTGCTGGACCGAGGTCACGAAACCTGTGAATTTCATACTTAAGTTGACAGCCTAATAATAAAGCTACAATTAGCACACCTGCACAGCGCAGCTTGGCCTGACAGAAAGATCAACAGGCATATGGGATTTGTCCATTTAGGTAACGTACATGTCACGGTTTTACTACAGTTTTTACCAAGGGCCCCTTCCATAGCCAACACCTCCTCACTTAACAGCATGACGTCATGCTCTTAAATATTTTTAAATTGGTCTGGTTGGAATACAAGTTTTAGGTGGGGTTGATGCTTTGAACACAAATACATTGAATGAGTATTCAACATTTTCTTGGTATAACTTAACTGAATATTACACTATGAAGTTACTTTAAAAAAATGAATTCCAACTAGAAAGTAACAATAGGAACATGACCACCTAAAACAAAATGCAGCATTTTAAAAACAGAGCAGACTGTCCTCAAACAAGTTAGCTTCCAACCATTCTCTATCAAGACCTTTTGACAGTAACACTGGGAATGTGGTTTCCTAGAATATAATTGCTATATTTACCGTCAACGCTGCATTAAATTTCCAGATTTCATTTCAGCAGAAGAAAATAAATTGCAAAGTGAATACTGGGTTCAAAGTGAGAACATCTGGTTCAGTTTAGACCCTGAGGCACAGCTGCTCCTTTCTTTAGACTCATTGCTTTCAAGTGCTCTTTACACCTGAGAGGGAAACGAAGGGGCGTTAGGTAGTCTACAGGTTAGAGCACTTGACCAGTAACCAAAAGGTAGTTGGAATAAATCCCAGAGCCAGCGAGGTGAATAATCTGCTGTTTTGTCCCTGAGCAAGGCAGTTAACCCAACTTGCTCCCAGGTTGTTGCTGTAAGTAAGAATGTCTTCTCAGTCAACTTACCAGGTAAAATAAGAGTAATAACAAAAGACTCCCACAGCGGGTTGCCATTCACACAGTCACTGAGGAAGAGAACACACCTGCTGGGCAGACGTGTGATAAATACCCAGGCTCTCTCACACTTGTGTGTGTGTGTGTATACATAAACACCATAAACAGCTCTAATGATGCTGGACAGGCCACAACATTTTAACTCAAAAGCCCTCTTTAGGAAGTCTCCCTTAGGTACATTGTTTATGAGTCTGGTCATCTGTCTGCGGCTGGAGTATATTACACTTACAGAACATTGGTTCAAACGTTAGGCCTCAGGGTCCATTTAAATCAAATAGATTGGTCACCAAGGCAAATGGGAGTGCATGAATTGCAGTAATTCAGTTTTCTTAGGGACTGCCTGGCTGTTAACGTATGGAGAATTAGACCTCAAAGAAGGGTATCCTTACCTAGGAAGTAAACATTTTAGTTGACTTCCATATACTGTGGATGTAAACATATTAAGACAAGTGCTTATCAGCTCAAAGCAGCAGGATGGGGGCACCTCTGCCTGGAGGGAAGGATGTTTACAGTGGAGCACTAAAATAATAGTTATCCTCAAATGATCTTGCAATCTGTCACTTATTTACATGTGAAAACTGGCTATTCACCCACAGAAACATTTTATCTGGGATAAGCGTCCTACCATTGACAGGCTGCTCACTGCTGCTGACAGGTTCCTGGATCATTGTTTCGCTCTGCCAGCTTTTTGTCAGTATTGCAATGCATCAGTAAAGCAACAGGAGCTATGAAGTTAGCTGGCGTTGTTGACATCACATTAGAACTTAGAAAGTTCACATTTGAACCAGAAAGTTCCCATATCATTGTCAATGCTGTAACCTACTTTATAGTCATGCAGCAAGAGGATCGATTGATGCACAAACAGGCCCATTTGTAAAAAATAAATTGCCTTGAAATTAAGGTCAAACTTCATTGACCAAACATCACACTAGTTAACCAGCTGACAATAAAGTTGAATCTAATCTAATCTACAACTAAATGAGAGCAATCTAACCTTGCTCGAGATAAAATTGTTCAAAGAAAAAATATTTTAACAAATAAAAGTTCTTAAAAACATGTCATGATTATTGGAACCCCAAGTAATTCTTCTGAACCAATTCAAATATTTTCCAAATCAAATCCATTCATTGATAAAAGTAACCCAATTTAATAAATCACACTAAACATGTAACTTTGAAATAATTTATGCAACTAAGCAGAAATGCAATTTCATAGTGGAATAAACAATTACAGAGATGGAGTTTGGTTGCAATGCCAGACAATGTTTGGCAAAAACAAAACATTTCCTTTGAACAGAAGAACTTCACACCAAGCTTTAAGAATGTAGATGTAGGCCAAGTTGGGGTACTGTAGTATCTCAGTTGACATTATGGCAAGAGAGACCTGCAGATCCCTGGAAGCTACCCTGGGGTTCTTAGACATTTCCATAAGCATCTTTTGGGTTTTGGGCTGAATTTGATGGGATAACCTGTCCTATGTAAATGTATAATGGTCTGGACTTTTCTCCATTTGTAGATGATCCGTCAGAGAGTTGATGTAAGTCAAATTGCTTGGAAATGGCTTTGTAACCCTTCCCAAACTCATGGGCATCAATAATCTTTCTAACTGATTGCCTCAGATAGGTCTTTTGAGCTTGGTAATTGTTACCACATACCAATATGGTTAAGACCAAACCAGGCCAAGTCTCTATTCTTTATGGCAGGCAAGATACTTATTTCCAAATAATTTGCATCTGGTACCCTTGACTCAAAATGTTGTCGTTTTATGTATGGTTAAGGCAGTGATGTATAAACTTTTTCTAAATTATGAAACAGCTTTTCTGTTTTTTTAATTGCAAGAATGGTTTCAAAGTATTTTTTTGTGTGATTTGTTAGATTGGGTTACCTTTATCAATTAAAGTGTTTAAAATTTAGTTACAATATGCATGTGTCCAAGTATGTAACAAAGAAAGACCATTTTTCGGAGGGTGTACTTACTTTTCACATGTACATATACAGGGGGTGGACAAAATAACCAAAACACCTAACAATTTATACATATCAAGGACCTAATAAGGAGTAGGGCCACTCATCGGACCTAATGACTCCCACGAGATGGCAGCCCGTACCATTACGGATCCCGAACCGTATTTCACAGTTGGCTTTCTCCAAACCTAAACTCGTCCAGATGTAGGAAATAGGTTGAAAGGTGACTTAGACCTCTATTCCTTTTATCCCATTGCTCAAGCGTCCAGGTTTTGTGCCCTTTACACCAAGTCATGCATTCTTGGAACAAGCATTTTCCAAATGGCAGCCCTGCCATATATTCTAGCTTTGTGAATGTCACATTGTACAGTTTCTGTTGAGACAGGGTTACAGAGGTGCTGATTCAATTCTGTTGTAATTTTTGAGGCTGTACTTTTGGGGCATTGAACATGTATCTTGTTAAATGTCCATCTAGCTCTGACAGTCAGCTTAAACAACTGTTCCTCTATGCCGATGCAATTTGTCCATGTTCAGAACGTGCTGTCCCGATTTGAGACTGTTCCCTTTGACAACATTGAAGTATTTAGCATTGTTTGTGACCAATGAAACTCCAATTTGGGCACCAACTATTTGGCCTCCTTTGAACTCTGTTAGTTGCCTCATTGTTTGAATACTAAAATATGAAATATTAAGATTTTGTACACTATCTAACATATGAAATTATTTTTGCTACAAAATGATCTGATAATAGCCTATCTGCAAAATGTTCTGAATATTTTATAGTCCGTGGTTTATGATGAAAGAGTGATGAAAGAGATGATTTGCAACAATACACCAAGGCATCACTAAAATAGTTTTGATATCAAAATAAAATTAGGGCATGTCAGGGATGGGCTGTTCAGGAGCTGTTCATTAAAAAAACAACCTGTTTATCTGTCCACGCCTATCCAGGAGAGTAGCCTCAATACGGTCAACCAAAAACCTACTGAAAGTGGAAACAAATGTCTAGAAAACTCCTCAGACTATGATCTTATCCATTATTGGAGGGACAGGGCACCAAGGCAGAGAAAGAAATCTATAGGAGTGGCTTGGGCTGGGATCACTGGGCTTCTGGCCAGTAGTATACTGTATTTGCATGTATTACCTCCTATCAAAACAGGCTAGTAAAGTTAACAAAGCAATCACTTGCTACCTGACGAGTCCCATCTTAGAAAAACACTATGGACTTGGAATGCCCATCACTATTTTGTTGCTGTTTTTTTGCCATCACTACTCGTGACTACCAGATGTTTCTGCCCAAGAGCACCAGGGATGAAGTTGTTCAAAGCCCATTGGCCATCATCATTCTTATGACACACGGTCCCACCCCCACTTTCTGATGGAGAGAGGAACGCATTTCATCGAAAATGCACACCTAATTTCTGATGGATATTTTAGGAGCAGATTTTAAACTAAAGAAAAATAGTTAGGCAGCCAAGAGTCAGAGAGCCTCTATGCACTGCCCAAGTGGACTCTCTGTTTTCATCCTCTTAGACCTATCTGCTGCTATCAACACTCTGAGTCTGACTCTTCTCCCCACCCACTCAAGGCTGGTTGTCTCAGGCTCAGCATATTCATGGGGTTATTTTAGAAACTCCTCAAAACAAATAAAGTTAGGGTTTTAGAAGTTCTCCCCGCCCAGGGTACAAAGCACCTTGGCGTGACAATGGACTGCAGCCTGTCGTTCTCTGCAAACATCAAGGCGGTGACACATACCTGCAGGTTCATGCTCTAAACAACAACACAACGCACATACTAATCCAGGCACTTGTCATCTCATGGCTGAATAACTGCAACTTACTGTTGGTGGCTCTCCCTGAAATGCATCCAGAACGCCACAGCCTGCATGTAGTTTTTCAACCTTCACAAGACACCTCAGTTCAGTAGGCCCGACACCACTGAATTCTTACAGCCGCGCCACAAAAAGTATTTATGCAAATATCAAACCTGCAAAACCAAACAAGCAATAAGAGTCCAGCTCCCAGTGTGACTGCCTCATCGTCTGCCCTGTAGCGTCCCAACACTGCAGTGGCACAAATCTGTTAGCTATAGCATGTCACAGCTCGCTGGCTGGAGACCGGGGCACACAGTATGCTAGACAAAGATGGTAAAGGTGACGTTAACCACCTCAAAGTCTGCTTGTCCAAGAAACATTCTATGAAACTTGCTAGTTTTAATGTAGTTAATACTGCCATTTATTCGTTTAGAACAATGATCCTTATAGTGGAGGATATCTTATGCTATGGGTTGGAGACAAAAGTGGTCCCTGGGTGACGAGTGACTAGTTATGAAAATAAAGATTGAGGATAATTGGGTCACGGGGGGTGGACAATTCTTAATTTGGGTACCCTCGAGAATGCTAACTGAAATAACATAGCTCTATTCTTATTATTGACAGTGAATGGTTTACATTAATAGATTACAGGAACAAAGTGAGGTGTGGTAATGGTACTTCATGATGTTCCCATAATGAAGCATTAGAAGTCAATTATACAAATGGATATTATAATATATGCTTATTTTACACATGAGATTAAACACATACCAAAATAATTTGATTCAAATGCATGGCCAACCGCATGCTTTAGCATAAATAGCTTCAACCTACACTTTCGCAACTGCCACCAAGGCCTATCAATGGTTGCACAGATGTAATGAAACACTCAGTATCAATCAAAGGAATAAGTAGTGTCAACATCATTTTCTAAAAACAAATTCATTAGGGCTAGTTTAAAACATTTTTGTTCATCAAATGTGGAATCCATAATTACACTAAAATACCATATTGCAACAGCAATTTGCATGTGCTGGATGACTGATAAGTATTATGGGAACGCCAAAAGCACTGGTTGAAGTCTCAATCGTATTCTGCTAACTAGCACTAGCAGCTAACATTATCTCAATGAAAGCAACCTCATGGCCTGATTGATAGATGTTGGCAAGCTTTTAGTTGATTGCATACTTTAAATTAATTAAGCCAACCAATGTAATTAATTAAATAAGCCAACCAATGTAATTAATTAAATAAGCCAACCAATGTAATAGGCATGGATATTAACACTGTTGCTTTTGTATCAAGGACAAGTGTTTATTTTCACACCAGTTAAGTGTACTTTACTTTTATTCCGCTGGCAGTTGCAAACTACTCACCGTCAAACCGCCATGCCTACTCTCTCACGATTACTTCAGAGCACCCTCTTCAGGTAGCCACCAGAAAATGCTAATGAACGTCTGAAAATAATCAGACGTATTCATTAGTTCATTGCGTACAATAACGGCGCTTCCTCGTGGAATAATTGCCGCTACAACTATCTGTGAAAGGCTAATATTGTCTGATTATAAAATCAGCCAAACGATAAATCAGTAAGGCTCTACAAATTAACAAGCTTTCCTAGTTTCAAGCTTAGAGCATCCATCTTTCTATGTGCTTTACAGACATTCACTTTGTCTCATGAAAGTGTCGGCTTGTTTTGGCGCGCAGTAGAACTTTGCTTACCAACTACTGCATTTAGATACACTGGTATGTAATACGATGTGCGCATTGCAGTTTTTGGTAAAGAATTGGTAGTTACCAACCTCAGAAGATAAACATACTGAGGTTCTACAGTTATGTTTATAGGCAATGCAGCATTTAAATGTGGGTGTCACAGGAAAAAGGGTAGCTGCTGATGATCACCACAGTACATGCATTGTACACAACCACAAGCCTCTGCGCCAAGCCTGACAACAAGATGGTCCGGATTGGTTCAACAGTGAAGAAGGACCTCACACGCATTTTGTCGTTCTTATCGAGACCATTTCATTTTTTGAAACATGGAACCCATAATATAATTTCAGGACACACCCCACGCTCTGTAGTGATTGGCTTATGATTTGCTTTTGTTATAGTGGTTAAATCAACTAGACCGGATGAAATAAACAGATTCCTCTGGAGAATTAACACAATTCCAACATTTTGTATTCACATAACACAACCCTGTTTTAATTCACATAAGTGACATTACTTAGTTCTCCTTAAAACGTTTACTTCAAATTACGCCCTGTGTTCCACCTCAAAGCCCAATGGTAGACCTTTTCCAGGCAGAGAGAACATCAGGTTATAATATGTTTATGATGGAAATATAGTTAATGTTAATAAAGTAGGTAAATGATGTGCATGGTGTAACTCCCATGTCAATAGTCTATATTGTTAAAACGTACAAAAAGTGAACAAATTAGTCAGAACATCTTTGTCATACTTGCTAACAGTATAATTGTTACGTAGTATATGTTTTTTTATATCTTGTCATACATGCAAATACAAATTCTTTATTGCAAGAGTGGTGTAAAAACAATTAAGGATAACTGTTTTAGAGATCTGCATTGCTTACGTTCCACTGAAGCTGCTGGCTACATGCAACAACTTACTGCACCAAACCCCTGCAGGCAACCTCTTCAACACTGCTTACCCCAGCCTTGGACAACAGCCCACAGCTCAAATGCAGCCTCAGCAACGCTTTTCCCCCATAGTCCCAGCAAGAGTACCTACACAACACTGTGATAGAATAAAACAGCCAGCCTGGCAGAGCCAACTGTCACATTAGAAATACTTGTGCTTTCCATATCTAGCTGGAGTATGTTGCATAAAGACAACTGTCTGCAACAGATGGGCACTGCAGCATTGACAGGAGCAGGTAAGGCTACCGTCTCAAATCTCACCACTCTGTTTTGTGTGTGTGTGTGTGTACCCTCACTGCAAAGCTATTTTAAGGTGGTTCTCTATAAATCCGACAGCATGGCCAGTCCCCTGGATTAATTTAAGAGGACAAGACATGCATAAAACATGACAGACGCAGACAGAGCAAGGGGGGAGAGCGCAGAAATACACCCAATGTAATAAGGTATGCACAGACGCCTCCCAGTGCAGCAAGAACAACAAAACCAGTGGATCGACCCATGTAGGAGGCAGAAGGACGGCAAGAGAGGGAAAACAAAGACAGAATCCATACAACGCTAAACACTGACGCATTGAATGTTATCGGCTCGGTGCTGGAAGAGCAAACATCCACACAGACATTAAGGGAGAAGGGGGGGGGGAGAAGGGGGGACACAGCGGTAGAGACGCCGTGTAGAGCCTTAGACCGAGCCACGACGATCCCGTCAAACACCCACCTCAGTGCACTAACTGCTGCCGAATCCTACCGCAGAGATCAGATTCTCCAGACGCAGGGCTTGGATGGAGGTAGAGCGGAGCAGGGGAGGTACAGCCAGCTTCAGAGAGGAAAAACACCGACGAGGACAGAGCAGGGAGGAGGAATGAGCCAGCACAAGTGGATGGTCTACCCTCTAGTATATATGTTCCAGTGGCTGAGTGATGGAGAGAATGAGCATGTGTGTCTAAGCATGAGACAGAGACAAAGAGAGGGAGAGAAAGAAAGAGTGAGAGACCAAATGAGTGTGTGTGATGAGTGAACCTTGAGAGTCACTGAGAACAGATGCATAAAAGGCACTCCTCCCACACACACACACACACACACACACACACACACACACACACACACACACACACACACACACACACACACACACACACACACACACACACACACACACACACACACACACACACACACACACACACAC
>JACXGI010000738.1:25891-56813 GCA_016801175.1 Esox masquinongy | reverse complement strand
TCCATATATTACCAATTGTGGTTATATATACATATATTACCAATTCTCCAAGGTTATGCAAACTTTTGAGCACAACTGTATTTCACAACACTATGAATAACTAATAACAATGTGTCTTTATGCATGCGTGTAATGCTTACTTTTCTACTCGCTTGGCAATGTCTGTTGTCTGATGTCTTTTGTAAACTTTTTCATGTTTTATGTTTACTATTTGTATGTTCTTCTTTCCAGCAATGATCTTTGACAATAATTAATTACCTTGATTAGAATGCACCCACTACTAGTGTAGCTGTCTCTCCTAGCCAGGCACGTGCACAGGTAAGGCTCAACCCTTGCAGAGCACATGCCCCTTTGCTATCCAATACCCTTTCCAGTTGACATGTGCCCGTCCACCTTGGTGACGTGCGTCTCGCACCCCGACGGGCATGTGTCTGTCTTTTTTACCCGCATCACTCACTCCGATGGCAATGCATCATCCGTTTAATTTCGCATGTCATTCACTCCAACACATCGTTCGTCCGTGTGAGCCGACAACTCCGTCCACTTTCTCCGATTCACCCAATACAAGGTCTCAATTAGGAAAATTGAGCACCGGAAAATGTGACCGGCAGCATTTTAATTAAAAATATACCCTTACAGTACAAACAAAATGGAAAAGAGTGACTTGCGGTGTGAACGTCAAGTGCCTCAGTGTGCCCGGCAACACAAGTTAATCGCATACGTGAGCAGTTTAGATACAATAATTGAATAACATGTATGAGTACATTTATTTCACAATGTTCACGCATGCAGCGTGAGCATTGGTCTAGCCGTGAACAAAATTTAATTTCTTCTTTAGGATAATTTGTTTGGCAGCCAATCATTTATACAGCCATTTATTTAATTGCCCAAAAGCCAGATAATGTAATCCTTGCTCCTATATTAAGTTGGGACACATCTCCCCCTACAGAGAAAAATGCACTGACATGTCCTTAATACATTCTTCTACTCATAAATACAGCTCTGGAAAAAATTAAAAGAACACTGCAAAATTATCAGTTTCTCTGGTTTTATTATCCATAGGTATGTGTTTGAGCAAAATGAACATTTTTGTTTTATTCTATAAACTACTGACAACATAACTCCCGAATTCCAAATAAAAATATTGTATTAATTTGTAAAAAATAATAAGTGGTCAAAATAACCAAAAAAAGATGCATTGTTTTCAGACCTCAAATAATGGAAAGAAAACAAATTCATATTCATTTTTCAACAACAAAATACTAATGTTTTAACTTAGGAAGAGTTCAGAAATCAATATTTGGTGGAACAACCCTGATTTTTAATCACAGCTTGTATGCGTCTTGGCATGCACTCCACCAGTCTGTCACATTGCTGTTGGGTGACTTTATGCCACTTCTGGCACAAAAATTCAAGTAGCTCGGCTTTGTTTGATGGCTTGTGAACCATCCATCTTCCTCTTGATCAACTTCCAGAGGTTTTCAGTGGGGTTCAGGTCTGGAGATTGGGCTGGCCATGACAGGGTCTTGATCTGGTGGTCCTCCATCCACACATTGATTGACCTGGCTGTGTGGCATGGAGCATTGTCCTGCTGGAAAAAACAATTCCAGCAGGACAATTGTCAGAGCAGAAGGCGTTCTTGGACTTCACCCCAGCTGCTGTTTGCCAATCTTTTTGTAGGTCACTTGATGTCATCCTATGGTTGTTGAGGGACATTTGAATGAGTTGACGGTCATCACGGTCAATGGACAGTCATTTTCGCCCTCTGCCAGTCTGTAGCTTTATTGTCCCCAATGTCTGCTGTGTGACCTTGTTCTTATGAACTGCCATCTTTGAAATTTTCAGGATGGAAGCAACCTGACCCTCACTGTATCCCTCTGCCAGTAGAGCCAGAATTGAACCCTTCTTTTCCTCACTCAAAGCTTTTCTTTTCAACAATTTTGTCATGCTGAATAGTTTATTTTTATTCAAATTACATTTCAGGTACTACTTGCACTGTTTTTGCCATCCAGCTGATCCTATTGCAAGAGGATAGTGATGACCATAGCAGTGGTTTTTATACTTTTACTCGTTAAATTAGATTTGGTTCAGGTAATCACCTAATCGGTACCTCATTAAGTAAAATGAGGTGTGCCTGTGTTGGAATTTAACAGACACTGGAATGGAATGGCTGCCATACATGTAGAGATGCTGATTTAAGAAAAATTAGGAGTGGTCTCTTAATTTTTTCCAGAGCTGCATTGTGAGACTAATCTTCAGTGAATGTAATGAATTCACTTAAGCATAATTTCGTTGACACTTACCTCTAGGTATCAACACTGTTAGGCTAATAACTTTTGTCTCTGCTTCCAATCTGTTGGTGTCCAATTTGTGATTTTCACCTTGTCACAGCACCTCCCGAAAGGGTCAGAAGTGTCAATGATCATGACACGTGTACATGGATGGACATTCCACCAAGTCGATCTGCATATTACCACATTCTCTCAAAACAAAAGTCAGCAGGAAAAAACCCACTTGAAGGAGGTGCTTGTCAGGCTAACGGACACAACTGTGCTTGCGGACATAGGACCCACAAGGAGTTGCTTGAGCGTGATACGTAAAGGCAATACCAGTCCTATATACCACGTCTTGTGTTCAAGGTATCTCAGTACTTGATTTTCTGAGCTCCAAATTCAAGTATTTTAAGCCCTCTGCTGGACGCCTGGATCAGGATTAGAACACCGGTCACAAAACAAGGCACAGTCCCTGATGGCATCAAACCTAACAGAGCAGCTGGCCATTCTAATGAGTAAACACAGGTTAGTTCTGAGGCAGGTCTATATCCAATCAGGATTGTTTTTTACTATTCCAACGGCTGCTGCAGTGACCGCAGTCACTTGGCTGAATAATAACAGCTATCCTAAATTCCATGATGCCCACACCCCTAACTATTATTAATACAATTCAACTTGCCTGTCGAGGCTAATCTAAACAAGTGTAAGTGTCCTTGGCCAACTTGTCTGTTTGCAAACATCATCTGGACCATAGGAAAGCATTGGCCAATTGCTCAATAACAGTCAAAGTCATTAAAATTGAATAAGAGCAGTGCATTAATCCTAGATTTAGGTGAGGCTATATTTTGCATCCCCCCATTGCTCATCCTCCTTTAGTCTATTTTCTCTGCTTTAGGGGGCTATCGTGTTCAGCTCAGTTAACCCAGTGATTATGTTAGTATAAATGCATCAGTGTGCGTGTAGTCCAGAACCTCAGAGGATGATTGTGGCTCCACTGTCACGCACCATTGTCCCTACCCTTTCACTCTGACCTCAAGCACAACATAGAAAGTATGGTTGCAAAATTCCAGTAACTTTGAGGTTGTCCAGAAATGCCAATATGTAGAATATGGTACAGGAACAAGTAGAACATAAACCAGGATATCTGGGAAAGTTGTGAATTTTCAGAAATGACCAGACTTTTCAAACCCTAATGGAGAATGAGCATGACATGTGTCCAGTGGGATTTCCTGCCACAGAAGCCACACAGTAAGCCAACATTCCTCCTACTGTTACTACACATTGTCAGGCTCCAACGCTAAATTTTTTCTGAAATCTATTGGCCCAGACTGAATAAAAAAAATAAAAAAAACAATACAACTGTATTGTACGGATGTATTGCATGTTAATATCAGATCATCAGAATATTGATTTATACCATAGTCTTGCATGTGATGAGAAACCTGAGCTGATACAAGCAATTGCTGTTTATATAAATATGATACAACATACATGATTACATTTTAATAAATAGTTCTCAAAGTATTACTATAAATATCATTATCATCTTTCATGAATATACTAGCATTTGATGTGACAAATGCTTAATAATAAAATAATTGAGTTAATATACTTACATTACATAAATATGGCACAATACACATTGAATCCAACAGGTGGGGTAGTACCACTAGTTGCTTCGCAGGCTTCTTGTGTGTCATTGTTAGTAAGCGCATAGACATGAGTAGTTAACATGACACTTACAGTCGACAAGCCAAGTCTGTATGGTTTCTCTATCCGGACTATATCATGCACGTGGTCCGTGATGTTTTCTCCCTCTTCACAACATGGTAGGCGGTCATAATTAGTTTTTCGTTTAGGCTGCGCGCCACCTCATTCATTCGGAGCAGGCAGAAGTTCACTGGTGCAGTCGCAATTTTGTCAATGGCCGCAATACACTGCACATGCTGCAGGGACTTAAAAGCATGTTTTTAAAATGACTCATGCCTTATCAACTTTCGTCGGGAAAGCATGACATGTACGGCAGTACAAGTGTCTCTTGCCGTTATTGTTATCAACCAGCGGAAATTTCTTTCCACAAAAATGATCGCATTCGCTTTGCCTTGTAGGATGCCATATTTGGGTCCCGCTCTAGAATGCACTAAACTATGTTTGGTCAAAACAGACAAACCATTGAATATTATTGTTGAAAATGACTACACCAATACTGTACCACACACGGGGAAAAGAGGCGGTACAGACACATTTTAATGATCTTAACATACGAAAATTGAAGAGTGACATAATGAGTGACAAATATGCCAAGCAAACAATACTATGAATTTAAAATGGGGAAATTGAGCAGCGACTTTCTTTGTCTACTGGCCCGACGTTAGGTCTTACAGGCCCCGGGCCAGCGGGTCGTCATTAATGTTGAACCCTGAAGCTGTGTGAAGTTGGCCGGCTACCCAACACAAAACTTCTCCATTTGTGCTGTTACAAATTTCATTTGTGCTGATATAATTTTTTAGATATTACAGAATATTTTATAGGTTATTCTGAGGTCACTCAGCCCCCCCCACCCCAACATATTCCAAATTCAACCAAAATAGTCTTGTTTGTTTGTGCCTGATTGTGCCGCTAAAAATGTAGTTTGTGCTGCTGCTGTGTTTTATATTAGACATTTAATTATAGGTCATGACGTCACTAGCCCCTAAACCTGCTCCAAATTGACTCAAAATAGGCTCCGTTGTTTGTGCCGGTAAAAGTTTTGTTTGTGCTACAGTTGTTGGTACATAACCTACTTTTCTACTGAATAGCGCACTGGCTTTACTCTCCACTATAGCAATGTCATTACTTCTTCAACTGTATCAGAAAGAAAGACAGTCGCAAAAACAAAACTTTTACCGGCACAAACAAACAAACAAAGTGACCTCAGAATTATGTATGAATTTTATTTAATATCAAAAAAATTATGGCAGCACAAATGAAGCTCAAATGACTGAGCCTGTTTTAAGTGAATATGGAGCATGTTGGGGGGGGTGACCTCAGAATGACCTATAAACATTCTTTAATATCTAAAAAATGATAGCACAAACTAAAATTTAATGTCACAAACGGAGCACAAAACGATTAAGCCTATTTTGCGTTGGGTGGGGGGCCAACTTCACGCAGGCGAACCCTGACCGTACAAGCACCAGGTATTAGACAACTACAGTAGATATCTTGCTGTTTTACACAGAACTTCACAAGACAATTTCAAAGTGTGCAAAAATAATGATTCAGACTTCACTGGACTGATGTGGCCTGACAGACAAGAAAGAGATGTCTATACAAATGTGTGAGGGCAAAAATTGGTGCCATTTTACAATTCATCATGATAGATTTCCAGTTACAAGTGTGTCCAGAAATAGGCTGACAGATATGGTATATTTTATTTATGAAAATCCTAATTGCATGATCACAGGAACACAGTGGATGGCCTAGTAATGTATATAGTGATGAGTGCTATCCCCATGGACAGAGTTCAGCCTCTCTCATTAACCCCCGCAACTGGAAATGTTCTAGATCAAAATATAATGAATCGCAGCAATTACCTTGTCATAATATCTTCAGAAATAAGTACTTCATCATCCTGCTTTGGAAACGCCAGTCACTCCTCAGCAAAAATATCCCCCTCAACTATGTTACAAATCATAAGCTATGCTAATATCTATGCTAATAAGCCCATCATTGATAACTGTCAAATATTGTACTACTAAACTAAATACTAAAACCTTAGTGTCCTACTAAATGCAAATTGGTAGGCCATTGTCAACTCAACTGACAATCTGTCTTTTTCCAATCATTTCAAAAGGTATCCAGGGTTATATCAAGCAGTGAACTGATTTGTGGACCTCAGTCAAAACTGTATTCCTTTACTGATGTCAAGTGCCTTCAGAGGGGAAACAACATCTCAATGCTTCTATGCAAGTGACCACCATCTCTTTTGTGGCATATCTGATGCAAATGGTTAGCCAGCTGAGTTGACTAGGCCTACCTGAAAAAACAATCAGAACCTCTTTTTCTGAAGAGATTCACAGATGAGTTCTAGTTTGCATCATTTAACCAATGAGTCAGTCAGTGTGTCTTAACCCTGGCCCTCCCCCACCCAGCACCACCTAGTCCAGAAATAGGAAGGCATACAGGCCTCCAGCGCTCTACTGTACAGCTGCTCAAGCAGAATAATACATGCTAGCATGTATGTACAACAGGGAAAAATGTTAACATGCCAGAAATAGGCTTATCCAAGAGGAAGATGATACTGTAGTGACATGTATAAGACTGGACACTTTCGCCTACCCTGGCATCAATTCAGATGTTAATAACGCTTAATAATTAGTTAATTTTGATGGTAAGGTTAAACGAAAATAATTAAAACTTTCATAATACTGTTTTTAGCTATGGCGTACATTCACAACCCCCAAAAAATGCTATAGGGCTACAAACAAACAATAATGCACATTGTGACACACAGAAGTCATACTACCGTGAAAGCGGAGTTGCAGCAAAAGCAAAATCTCAAGAAGCGATCCAGAGCCTGGAGGTTTGTTTGGTTGCTTTCATTAGGTCCATGTAATGTATACTACAGTAAGAAGAAAATGCTTACGCTGTACTTTTGTTTGGTTCCTGTACTGCTTTGCTTATATGCTTAGCTGATGCTGGAATTGAGTTTCTATGCATTATTCTGCTGCAGAAGCTACCACAAAAGAATTGTGACTAAAGTAATGTAACAACAATTAGCTGTTTGGGAACAATTCAATAAGGATTCAGTTAAATCTCTTGTTGTCCATTCAACCTAAAAGAGGAAGAAATAAGGAAAAGTTACAGTCATTTGGAAAAATATGTACACCAACCGATCAAGAGACAACTAATGCTTGCCAGACAACACCTGGATACAGACCAAAACTACTGGAACAATTTGCTAAAAACAGCTGAGTCAAAGGTGAAGGTGTTTGGCTGCAATGCCAGATGCCATCATTGAGTCAAGGAGAATCTGAGATCATTTGTCTGCAGCTGAAGCAAACATGGCTCTTGCAACAGAACAATGGCCCAAAACACACAAGGTAAGCTACAACAGAACCGCCCAAAAGTAAGAAATTGAGGGTTATGGAACGCTCAAGTCCCAGATCAAACACATATTGAAATGCTGAGGGGTGACTTGAAGCTAACAGTGCATGAAAGAAAGCCCTCTAACATACAACCTCTTTAATGTTCTGTAAAGAAGACTGTGCAAACATTCCTCCCAGGTGATGTAAGAGACTGATAGACAGTTACAATACACAGCTACATGAAGTTATATCAGCCCAAATGGGGGAACTGCAGCAAGGGGGGGGGCTTTCTTTTCTCCACACAATGACATTCCATTTCCATTCATTTTTTATGAATAAATTAAGTATAATCTACCCATGTCATTTGTACATTGACTGTAACTTAAGGAAAAATTGTGGTTAAACATTCATGACACATCTTCTGTTTTTAAAGTGCAAGAATGCAGAACAGAAAGTATTGAACACTAACACCCTACCCAATTGCAGCCTTCAGATAAAAGTTATGGAAGGGGGTATATGTTCATAAGAGTGGGTAAGATGTTTAGAGTGCTACACGAATACACCCCTATTGTGTATATAAAATAAATGTAATAAATCCCTGAGGTAAGGAATCCCTCATGACTCACCAAATGCATAGGCTGCTATATTCAGTGTTGCAAATTAGTTGAATCTCTCTTCATTTTGCTAATTCTCTATCCCCTTTTGGATACTTGTACTGGTAAGATTCTAGCCACAAATTCAGCTATTTAGGGTGGGCCCAGTTTATTTTTGTTCCCTGTTTGTGTTGATGACTTTTATCTCTGCTTATGTGTGAACCCAACAACACAATCCCTTCCCTCATCTCCTCCAATGCTGCAAACAGGAAACAAAACTTGCCAATAGTGTAATTCAGAGAAAACAACACTTCACACTGTTTGAGATGCATCGTCACAGTTGAAATTGGTTAACTTTTTCCCCCAAACCACAGAACTAATGCCTGGCTATTCCACAGAACCACAATGAAAGAAACATTTGAGTCAGTGGCGAATCTTCCCAGGAGCAGCTGTCCTGACCAAATCTCTTAAAGAGCAAAGCATAAAATCTACCAGGAAGTTACAAAGAACCCTACAACTACATCCAGGGATCTGCCAGCAACTCTCACCTCAGCTCTGCAGTCAAGCATGATGTTGGCAATACCACAGTTTGTGGATGCTTCGAGGAAATTAACACACATTTTTATACCCTAAAGGCTTAAAAGCAATACTTAACCACCCACATTTGTTTAATTCAGATTTGACTGAATCATTTCCTTTTTTATGTTGTGGTTAATTATCAGCACTAATACAGACAATTAACTCAAACTCAACAATTTCTTCTCCCAAAATGTGTGTGCACTGTGCACCATACTTTTTCAACTTAGTAGCACCTGTTCCTTGTATAATAATGCCAGCATAGAGCCCTTGTCTACAGTAATTCTATTATCCAAACAATGCACTATGTTGTAGTACCAGCATATCAAGTGCACTGTTACATTCAACCACAGTAATTCGGAACAAAACAATTGCAATCCGAACTTGAGTACACTTCTGCACACGCCTGTTTTTTTTAACCATGTGAATACCTGACATCCAAGCTTCTGAACTCGTTATCTCCGTTTTCTGTAATAAGTTGAGTTAGCTAAGCTACTGAAATAGCTGATAACATATTCATGACATTCCTGTCAGGACACAAATAGAATGTTTCATCAAATCCTAAATGACATAATGAATTATACAAAGTGGACCTGGAACTTCAACGTAAAACTCCAGATGAAGACCGCAATGAGGATCGCGAGGATCTGGTTAAAAAAACTCAAGGTTTTTATGATTTGAATAAACGATCGAAAACGTACATCGGTACAGTTTCTGTAAAAGACAAAATGAAGAACAGCGTGTGTCAATCACGCCTATTAAGTCTGTTAGTTTGACCTGAATTTCCTGCAATGTTGTGGTGGGGCAGATAGCCTACTGTATAAAGAACACCCAGTCAAACACTTGTTAGTTCTTTAGTCGTAGCTAATTTTATCGAACATACTAGGTAACATATCGGATAGAGATACTCTATCCAGCATCATTTAGCTAGCGTACACAGACGCGAGTGTATCAAGAAAGCGGTGTGCACTATTTGAACAGCTAGCTACATAACCCGCTCATTTTCTTGATAACTTAACGCTGTTAGTGAACAATAAGTTATAACAAGTAAAGTACTACTGTATAACGCAACGTCATTCGCAATATTGCAGAGCCAGCAGGTTTGGTAACGTAAATAGTAATTACATCTTACCTACTCTAAACGGTCTAACGTAACTGCGATTCGGTTTAAACATAGGCCATTTTCAGAAAAGTAAACTGCCTGCCCATCAAACCCAGCAGACACACAATATTATCGGGAGTTAAATCTTACCTTGGTATGTTGTTAAATCTTGAAACAGACTCTTAATTTTACCGCTTTGACATGCCCATTCTTTACCATGCGCTGCAGTAGACCCAAACCCGTTTATTTGCATGTATGCGTTCATTGGCTAATTACGCGAAGACACATCAATTCACAGATTTCCATTGGTGAAATATTTAGTCAATCAACTGATCAGCTACATTTCCCGCGTCCACAAGTCATTTTTCAATCCCTTCCAGCTATTAGTGAGGACATTTGATTATCTAGCCCGGGTTGCACGGGAGGAGTAATAGAACTATGCGTTTTGTTTTGATTGTCATATCAACAGAATAAACACGGTATGGACCATTTAACAAAATATTGACTTGCTGGATCCCCCACTACGGTGTCAAAATGACTATAATAAAAACCCAGCAAATAAAAATAAGGAAAGAATTCTGATAAAGATAATATTGTGACTTACGATGCTAATAGTAAAGTGCCGATTTCATTTGGCGTATTGAAACATTGGGTGGGGGTTGGGGCGTTTCATTTGTGCAGTAGTAAATAGTAAGTCTGAACATTGAATAATAAATATCAGTCTGGCAAGAACAAACATGAAGTTTGCACGTGGCAAGAATTTACTGTGTCCAGTACCCTCCACGAATATAGGGGCCCTTGGGAAAGATAAGCAAAAACTTCATTTTTTCAAAAAAATGATAAGAAAACATTCATTGCCCAGTATCAGCTTGACCTAACACTCAAAATGAGACAAACCTCTGAGGTAAAAGGCAGGAAGCCAGATTTTGCTCATTCCGATACTTAAAGAGGCCATGTCTCCAAACGTGGTACCCAGGGCCTTTGGAGACAAAACATTGCTCAAACACTATATCCTTATCCAAGCTCTTCATTCTACACCACTGGTGTGTATCCACTGACTACGGGAGCCCTGTGCTGCCAGGTCAAACCTCTACTGTTCTAGCACCACAATGATAGAACCAGCTTCCCTTTGAAGCTATGACAGCAGAGTCCCTGGCCATTTCCCCAAAGCATAAAAAATAACCACACAGCCTACCTGCAAAATGTATAATTTGAGATATTCATATTTTTTTTACATTTGTTTAATCAATGTTGCTCTCCACAGGGTATGATGCATTTGCCGTTTTAGTGCAATATCAAAGTAAATGTTTTGAAGTTTGGTATATTTGAGGATGTGATTTTAACTTAATCATTAAATGAGATTAACATTTCTCTAACTTTCTACTGAAATATAAATAGCCAATAGATCCTCATTGCTGAACCCAGACCTAGATTTCAGAACCACTAGGTCTGCCCAAACACATTCATGTTGATACTCTGCACTTTAGAGACCCTAAAGGTGTGAAAGAATTGGCTACTAAACAGTTCTGACATCTCATATGTGAAATCCTTGATGCTTAGTATTTCATGACTGTGCTTCGCACAGACAGATTCTATTCCCAAGGTTTTTCGTTTGTTTGAAACGCTCAAACTTGCTGTTTCCCCTTCTTACATACTGCTTTCCACAGGCACGTAGCTCTCAAACATCATGCTTAAAAGCAGCACTCTCAAATGGTCTAACCAGTAAGATTATTCATCCAAAATAACCTGCTTGGTGCTTTGAATAATTCTGTGTGTGAAGAATGATGAAACAACAATCTAACTTTGATGTCATGCTGTTGCTACATTTACGCCTTGATGATGATTTTAACCGAAGTGTAAAAAGGGCAGTAGACCACTGCTCTTGTTAGTTCCCACTGTGTGAAATGCCTACACTGGTCAAATGAAATGACCTTGTCTTATTATATCTACACATATTACAGCTACACAAACCAAGGTTTATTCCCCTCAGAACATGAATGATTTTGCAATGCAAAACAAAACCATTTCAAAATCCCAAATCATTGATGCTTACAGTGCAGGGGAAAACAAGTACCAAGGGAGGAAAGAAAGGCAGATCCATCTCATTACTCTAACACATTATCCAGTCAATCATTGTTCTTTGTCTGCAGTACAGTAGTTGGCCTGCGTACAATGATGAAATGTGCTGAGTTGGGGTGTAATTAATAATGCTGCTTGCAGTGCTTTCGGCTATAATGCTCAACACAACTCAGTCTTTCAGAACCAGTGGTGCTTTTACTGTAGCAGCAACCTCAGCCCCCATGAGCTCCTCTACAATGGCCAGGGCAAATTCAAAGCTGGTTCCTGGCCCACGGCTGGTGATCAGATGCCCGTCCTTCTCGACACGTGCTTCAGAATACTTGTAGTGGCCTAGGGAGTGTAGTGAAGAGAGGAAGAAGCACCACAGTTATGCACAACAGTCTGCAAATGGAGATAATTGAGTACTGATTCAAACAAATGTATAACATTTTGGTTTCATCTTATTTATACATCAATAAATTACTTGTAGGCAGCATTAATATTATTATTGTTATTTTTTTTTATACATTTCGGTTGTTCTGTAAACCTTTTGGATAAAATTTAATTGTGCATTATGACCTTGTTTAAATGATAATCCAATCATAATGTAAGAAAAATAACTTATACCACCATCTGCTGGACAGAGAAAGAACCACAGTCCTATGTCATTGTTCAGTTGCACCGATAATGGATGAGCCTATTGTGCTACTAAAATATGCTACTTTTCCTGACCCACTAAACCTACTGTATCAAGTCTTCATGTGGATGTCAGTTGTGCATAAAATCTTGAAGACAACCTAGAGGCTGTGACCAAGCTAAGTGGTTATCATTATATCCCTGTGGAAGTCAGGTTGTTTGGTGCTTTACCTCCAGTCATCATCTTGTCCTTAGCAGCAGGGTGGGTGGTAACTGTGCTGCCGTAGGCAATACCATGTGCCAGGAGTGCAGTGGGTCCTGGGGTGAGGGGGGATTGGACAGTTAGACCAAAACTCTTCTCTGCATTCATTTTTAAAATGTTAAAAACAGACAGGTACTCTCTGGACAATTAAAGCGTCAAATTATTCCTTCTCAAAAACGGAGTCAATGTACATAGCATGACGATTCTGTAACATTGGACTAGTCTGAAGTGATATCACCACTAGACGTCAGATTCATTAGAAGATATTGCATTCATTCAAACATGAAATAGGGTCTATAATTAACCACCTATATGGTTTCAATCCACCTCTGCATGCCATATTTAGAGGAAGGGATAACCAGACACTAAAAAAAAAAAAAAATGACTTTGTGTCTCCTGCATTAAGATTGGCAATGTCCAAGACTGTTAATAAATAGAAAGCTACTGGATATGCTCCTTGGCTGCCTTCCCTACAGTCTAAAGATTACAGTTCTCTCTGGCAGGCCAAGTCAGGGCCTGACAGTTAAAGGCCGAATATGGGTAAAAAAAAACCTAAAATATCATTAAAGTGAAGTGCTTTAAAACACCAATATATACAGTCCATTCACAAATAATTCAGAACCCTTCACATTCTCTGCTTTTTTGTGTTAGACATTATAATTGTTTTTTGGGGGGTCTACAGAAAGTTCCTTAGAATTCATGGCTTGGTTTTTGTTCTAACTTTCACTGTGAAGTGTGGAACTTTATACAGACACATGGCAGAGCGCTTCTTACTATAAATAACGGTAAAACACTAACAAACACCATAAAAGCAGAACTAACCAAAACTGTCCTGAACACCTCAAAGATAATAAGCCAAGTTTGACGGGATCCCCCTCATGTCTGGAATGCATGGTGGAACACAAAAGGACAAAAGTCGAGCTGCTACGGGAGGTCTCCAAGGCCAGTTTCTTATTAACTGTACGCCTTGCAAGTGCTTGACCTACTGGACCAGCCAAACAAGCTTCCACAGGGAGTAGAAACCGACCTGACAGATGCTATTAAGCATGGAGTTATCACAGTTGAATATTGTTGAAGCGCATGCAGTTGCAAAACAGTTCTTGCGTACACAGATGGATAAGGACACACGTGCAGAGGAGCGGACTAGCAGACATATCCTCAGAATGCAACACAAAACGTTGGAGGACATCCCAAGCATACCGATTGGATTACAACTTGCTTTAAAATGCTCTGCCTCAACTGCAATGTGAGAGGACTTGTCCTCTACCCTGAGTAATGTTTTCACGGATCATAGACGTGCTCTGATTCAGGTACTCAAGGCACAACTGGTGCAGCTGGTCTTTGAGATCTCACTCGCCAGTGTAAAAATGAGCGGAAAGACAATGACTTGAGAGGGTCCCATTCTGACACTTGTCGCCTTCCACTGTACTAATGTTGAGTCAAGCATTAGGCAAGCACGACTCTAGATTTCTCACATAATCTCATTATTCCAGTCTTTGGCCCGCTCTACAGCCTAAGCAATAAAAGCTATTAACATGAAACCAACTCTCAAATGTCTGTACTGCCGGAACTCTGGTTGCTTGAGAAGATGGTTTTGATATAATTAATAATTTAACTATGCCAATATTTAGCTTCTAACGCATTTCAATGGGGAAAAAAAGGTTCCCATAGACTTGAATCGGGACAAAAACAAATACTGTAGACGCAATCTCGTCCTACACCGTTCAAGCGATCAACTCCAAACCAACGTTAATATGTTCAGACTAGCCCAACTTCAGTACTTCCATTTGGGTTTTTGATGCAATGACTACTTACAATAACCTTTTAAAATGTGCATAAGTTAACATGGGTTTGAATGACAACCACAGAGTGGATTCTATTCAAAACAGTCATCCTTCTGGGTCAATAAAGCCAATAGCACCAACTTTAAAGCTTTACGGCTATCTTCAACCGTTCAAGCTAGAAAGATGATACCTAATACTTAAGAGGATAGTGCAAACATGTGAAAAAAAGTTCCAGGTTAAATGACAGCTGCTCTACAAAAACAATTGCCCACAGACCCCTCCTAAGACAATCAATGTCACCCACTGCTAAAACAGAATCCTGTAGAAAACATTGTCATCTAGTGACTTCACATTAGTGAACAGATTTGATGACGCAGTAGTTACTAATTATGATTTGAATTTTGAAAGCTTGCATCTTCAGTATTTTATAGTAGCCTGGCATTGGCAGATGCACTTTCACCCTTGACTTTACAGATGCAAAGAAGCCTAAAATGACAGCTATCGTGTAGATGTAATCTTAGCAAATTCTAACTAATAATAACACTGGTCAGAAAGATGAGAGCATGAAATGGGAGAGAGGAAGCTCTACGAGATTTGTACTTAATATGATAGAATTAAGTCAAGCACTTTCCACACCTCTGTTCACATTATAAATAGCATTATTTTCAGATTACCAGTTCATAATGTGACACTGCTGTTGGTTCTTCTCTGGCAGGCTCATTATAGTCCTGTGGGGACATTAACCATTTTCTAGGACGGCCTTCGGTCTGTTCTGCCACATGAGTCCCATGTCCTCATTTACAACGTCCTTCCAGTGCCCTCTATCACCAGAGCTGGGCTCCAAATCTGAGTGGTAGTGGGCTTGGTCAATGGAACTAATATGACAATGTTAATCAACATTCTCAATTTGGGTAAAAACACAATCAATCAACTTAATCAATTTGCATTGGTTTCTTCTGGTAATGGAAAGGCAAGACAACGTGACAACCCAATAAATTCCAATCTTACACTAAACAATGGCAAAAAATTGCCATTTGCTCATTTAAGTTCAGACCGTGATGTAAACAATCCTGCCCCACTAGTGGACATTGACACAGATACACTCTGGAGTGTGTGACCTCATTTGTACTGTAGATGTGTATCTCACAGAAAGAACAGCACCTGCACAGATGGCAGCAATCAGCCCTTTCCTGTCCTCCTGGTCTTTCAACACTTCTTTCACAGCAGGGGACTACAAGACGAACAAAATGGAAATCACATACAGAGAGATAAGTCACCACATTGTTAAACAGAATGTGTGTTAGAACTCTGTCTTTGCAGTAAATGCTCCTTTGCTAAAGGAAATAAGTTATTCCCATGAATTGGCTAGGACATTCGGATAAATATAAAAATGTAAACATTTTCATTCCAGTACAACAGACAAAAAGAGCAGTTTCTCCAAAACCACTTAATAAAACAATACAAGAGATGAATATTACTGTACATGCATGTGCAATGTTATACTGGCAACGCAAAAAAACTTTAACTGCATTCCTACCTCTGACAGGTTCTGGGCACCCAGTGCTCCCCCTGGCAGAAGAACCACATCATACGGACCCTGTAACACAAAACGGCAAGATACAATGTCACCAATTTCAGATGCACACATCTTGGACATCAAAAGTTTCAAAATGGGAAAACATCTGACTTAAAGATATGAGGTCCTATATGTTTAGAGACATTAAATATGTTGTGCTTTTTTGGATGGAAAAGTAGCAAAATATTAAGTTTTTGCTGAAAGCGCAGTAGGCAGGATTCAAACCCATTCTGCAGCAGTACTTGTGAAACCAGAAAGTGGTTTAGAACACTGGACCAACCCAGCCCACATAACAGTCTTTTTTTTTTTTGGTCTAGTAGGCAGTAATTAGAAATTTGTGAAAATTCTGGTCAATGTTTGCCATGCATTTTCAGAGAACACAGACCGGTAGCCAAAATAGGTCATCCAAACGGGGTTCCCAAATACTACCCACATTTGAGCTGAGCTCACTGACTAATTTCTATGATTTTTTCCAAAGAGTGGTCAAATGCTAACATGCATCAATCAATCAAATGGTACGGTAGTAACATGTAATCCTTTTAGCCAGACACCATCATATGGCCTACATGTAGACCAGCAATTTTCAGTCGGTGCTCCACGGACCACTAGTGGCCCATGGAGGTACTGCAGGTGGTCTGCAGAAATATATATAAAAAAGCCAATTCTTTTATTCGTAAAATAAAATACACTATAGCCTACTTTGCCCAATGTTTATCTGAATCTTTATCTTGATAACGTTTTGCAAACAATTTAGAAATTGTTTTCAGGCTTTGTGAGTGGGTATTGAGTGAATCTAACCCTAACCCTTTCGCAAGACCTTGTAACTCTGCACACAGCATAGTTACCTCAGAAGAGTGCACATGATGCCAAGGCTGTCAGTTGTACGTGCTCATTGCTAGTTAATTGATTAGCTAGCTACCTGGCTTGTAAAAGTCAGCAGGCCTACAAAATGCACAAATGGTTAGCCACAGGTTCACTTAAAAGAAAACTGAATCAGTTGAGGGCCTTGATTACCCAGAAACAACAGAAGATGTTCTGAAAGTAAGGAGAAGGTACAACAGTGAGTACTTGGCACTGGGATTAACCTACACAGGTACCAAAAATGAACCATTGCCATTATGTGTTTTGTGCAATGAGGTGCTCTCAAATTCTGCATTTTAGTGCAGAACATTTTGAACATTTTAGATGTTGTTAATGCATTTCATTAAATATTTGCTTTGAAAAAGATTAATGATTTTGCTCCATTGAATGATCTCTTCTACAGTAAAAATGCAGCCCCTTGCTAAATTAAGAAAACATATACAATGAAAGATAAGTTGTTCACACCTTTTTTTCCATTTTATTGCCCTATTTTTGTCACCAATTTTTGTAGTCATGGTTTTCAGGAATACACACCACCAGTAGAAAAAAGAGCAAGGGATTCCAACATTTTCTATCATGAAAACTACTTTTTAAAAAAAAATAGATCTGGAATAGGCACATCCCTCTCACCCTACCATGCAACTTTTTTCCAGACCAATGTTGAATTGATCAGGTAGCCGCTAGGAGCTTTAAAAAGTCTGATACTAGTGGGACTTGTTTATGACAGTTTGCTGTAAAACATGTGAACATTTTATTATCTTTTCCAATAGTTTAGAAAGGTACTCATAAACTGAATGTAAGGTAGTCGTAGCTGCTGCCTAACCTGTTGGAAGACCCAGCGACAGTGCAACATATACAGACTGGTGTCCCACAAAGTCAGATCACTACAATTTTTCTGTTAATATGTAATACCATGTCCTACTGACAAAAGCACTAACAAATTATAAAGTAGGCTATGTTTAAATATAACTCCACTCAACCTTCTGGCTTGTCTATTTTGGGGCAACTTATGTTGGTCTGCAAATCCATGGAGTAGCCATTTTAACAGTTGGGTTGTTTAGGCAGCTGTGGAAGTATGTGACTGCAGACTGTACTACAGAGGGAAGGGAGGGCACGGACCTGCTTGCGGGCATCCTCCAGGTTGGCATCAGGAACCAGGTAGACGTCTCGGCTGCACTGCACAGGGTCTTTGCCTGTCAACCCTGCCAATGTCACAGCAATCTGCGGGATGTAGACACAAACAAAAACTACTTCACAGAACATCAGGACACACTGCCCCATAATAATAATAATAAAATCCCACAAATCAATGACTATTAGACTTTTAATATGAAGAAATATCCTTCCTGTTGCAGCACAGTCAACTCTGACATTTGCAGTGGCATTGGCCACCATGTTTAAAATGTGCCAACAGCTAAGAAATAACACGGCTTCATTAACTGATGTATTACTGTGGCCACTAGCCATGTAGAAAATGCATACATACTGCAGAGAGTTGTAAAGATGTTAGAGATGTTAGCTGGCCAGGTAAATTGGGCTGGATTACAATAACGTTAGTTAAATGCTGGCAACGATCTCAACATCAGCCAGCTGCTTACATTGCCAACTATGGTTAGAAATAGATCTGCATGCATGCATGTGCCAAAACTTATTGAACACCTTGACGAAAGATAGATAACGTTCAACTACTCCTTTTGACCCGGAGTATCAGAAAATCATGACTGTCTGTCGGGTGAAGCATTCCAAGCGTATCCACAACTCTCGTGATGTTGTGCTTTTGAGTTTACATTTCTGTAGCTTCACTTATGTAGATATTTAAAATAGCTGACAAAAAAGCCAGCAAGATAACGTCGATTAGTTATCATTAAGTGCAACTTTACCTACTCACATTTTGAGATTATAGAGATAATCTATTTAGATCAGCGTTATGTTTCGCCACCTAGCTTACAGTTAATTAGCCTAGCTAATAGTTAGCTACAGTACAGCAGCCTATATTTATTACGCTAATAATCAACTTAGGTAGCTCGAAAGATTTACTAACCCCAGCTCTACGCATGATGTCCACGGGTATAACAGTTTCCATCTCCTCTGCACCTTTAGAGAGGATTACTAAGGCCCTTTTGCTTGCCATTTTTGAGCGAATGAGTGTATGACTGTCAGACCGCAAGTCTGTCAGATGACTTTTATTTTGGATAGGACATTACCCGCATGGGTGCACTACAGGATGGTTGAAAGGACAAACAATACGAGTGAACGTTTAAACTAAATTAACAACATGGAATATAAAAAAGGAAACACACTATTACACTATTGGATATGTGTAGTCGTAAATCCTTTATTATTATGCAGTGTGTACAACGATACATTTTCATCTAAACATGATGCCATTTTTTTTTTTTACTTCTGCCTAGGTAGATTCAAGAACATCCACCAGAGGGAGGCATTGACCTACACATTATCAGTAGACCTGACGCGGTCTTTAATGGTTTTTATATAAAATGCCTTCACCTATGAACATTCTTTGCTGCCAAACAGAAAATGTTTTTAAAAATGCGACAGAAAATATTTTATTCAAGATATCAAAGACAAATGTGATGTTTATTATGCAATAATTTAAAGATAGGAAAGGGGATAATGTTTTTGTTTTTCTCAGTTCCCTGATGTAAATGAGCGGTCAAAGGAAGGTCACCATACGTTTTTGAATCTCTGTCTGAGAACTTTTGCTCCAAATCCCTCCCAGCAGAAGAAGACATCTCTTAAGGCACCTCAGGGAATTATATTCCAGTGTAAATCCCAGACTTAATGTCTGGGGCTTTCGTGTGCAGGCACCCTTCCCAGTTTAATGTGCTACTGTGCATTCTACTGCAGAGATCCACTTTCATTTTTGTGCGAGGAACAAGAGCCCACTGAAACAGCAGATTAGACAAAGCGTAGGGGGTGCTGGCGGCAGCTTGTTTGTTGCGTGCTTGTGAGCCGATCCGCAAGGCAGCGGTTATTACCAGCATATGCAGCTGGGATAAACTGAGCCAGACCCACAGTGGTACACAAGCTAATTTGCTTAAAACATGGATTTATTTATCAATTTACTTATTTCTTTGCAGAAGGAGCTCACAGCATGTTTATGATCACACTCAGGACATGCCTATTAGAGTGATTTGCAAACCAGGTAACCTGGTAAGAATATGGATTAGTATCTGAAACACTGACAATGCAAATTCAGTCTCTGAGCCATCTGTACAAGGCCACAGCTAAAATATTCCAGAGCAGATATGTCTTTCCTGTTTAAAAAAAAACTTTCTTAAGTAAGCCTTTGTTGTTTATTACTTTTTTTTACTAATAACATTGTTGGATAAACAAGATGCCTTAAAAACAATTCACAACATTTTACAACAAGGGGAGAAGTGAAAGTAATGTCTAATGTAATATTACGAACAAGTGTTTCGGGTCTGTGGGTATTTGTTGGAGTCAGGATCAAAAAGAGTCAAAATGATTCAGTATATTTTCATTCCCGAATCGGAACACAAATGGCTACTCATACTCTTGGATCACCCCAACATTATGTTCCTTCAACATAGTGCTTAGGGATACTACAAATTTAATGCCTAAAATCTGCTGAGAAAAAAAAATCCTAACATGGGATATGAACAGGCCTTTTCATCCTTAGTTGGCAGAACTACAAAACAGTTTTCTCTCACGCGTGCGCGCTCTCTCTCTGGTATGTGTTCTGCTTGTTAGACCACAGATGAAATCTTCTTATCGATGTCTTTTAGAGAAGCAGGAGCCTGAGTGTTGATCAGTGAACTCTAGCTTATTATTATTCCCCTGTGAATGCTGCCTCCTGCATGCCAGGCCATGCCAGGCCATGCCAGGCCTTGCCTCTGCTTTGCTTTATCTGGCCCACCACAGAGGTCTACTCACAAACCTGAAGGGCTTCTGGAACACAACCACCGGGAATTCTACACTGCAGAATCATTTTCAGAAAGAAAAAACAGAAATCCACAGACAGAAATGAGGGAATTCCACAAATTACTTTTTGTCACAAAGTAATCCTGTTACCATTGCTCTGAATATGAAACGGTGTAAACATGGAAATAAACTCATTTTTGTGTTGTGAATGTATATGCAAAGGCCCTGTTCGGTTAAGATATACAGCAGCAAACCCTGCTTCAGATTCTTAGGAAAGAGGTGCAACTACTCAAAATGGTCACAGTCAAATTGGTTTTGTGGGGAGAGATTAAAACATTTCAGAATATTTCTTTTTTTAAATATATTTTTTTAAATTGCTACATTTCAGTCATACATCAACTACTCTATGGTAACTTTGCTTATTCCTTCCATTCAGGTACAACCATTTCTGAAGGGCTTGTTCCAGTGCAGTTGAAGATTGGATGAATATTTTGGGACATTTTATCTGCCCATCTGTGTACAGACTTTATCTCGTGTCTGTTTCACGCATTGTGAGCCGCAGAGAGCAGGTGATGAGTGACATGCATATAATCTTGATTGCATCTCAACGATATTACCTTATGCTGCCAAGAGCTCAGGTGCCAGCTGGAGGCCTGTGTGTGGAAGGATCTGTAAAACAAGGTGACTATGAGTGAATGTTAAACACCTGAGTTAGCAGATGGCCATTCAACAGACACAAGATGGCGCCAGCTCAATAACTCCTGCTGAACAACCTAACTGGATTTCAGGGAACCTTAATTATTCAAACTTTGATATTGCAGAACTACAGTTATTATAAAATAAAAACTCCATTTGGGGACAGAAGGTCACTCCATTCATCTAACAAGGTTTAAACAGGGAAATTTTTAATTTTCAAAATTTTTACCATTCACTTAGTTATTTTTAATGTTCTGTAAAATATTATGTAAATCAGGTTGAATTTTTTTGGTTTACCACCAACAGAGAAAATATTGCAAATTGAGACAGCAGCTCATTAATGTGCATGTGTAACAACTCGAACACACAATTGTCCTGGAGACATTTTGGGTTTCAATAATTTCCCTGCACTAAAACCACGGCCCCTCTCCTTAACTCTTTCAAGGGGGTTATAAGTGACACTGCTTATATCACAACCCCCCCTCCCTCTTTATATCCCCCTTTTCTGTAGTCCTTTTTTATGAGAGTCTCTTTCTCTTGGGCCCCATTTGATCCCTTAATGCCATGCATTGTGGCCTATCTTCAAACCCTGAGGCTGAGCACTGGTCCCTGCAGCAGCACCCCCACGCGCTGGCCACCCTCTGGCCACCCCCTGGCCACCCCCTGGCCACCCTCGGCATTACCCCACAGAGAGGGTAATAAAGACACATGCAGGATTAGTGTTGAGCGCCTAACGAAGTGATGCCAGAGCGAGGGGCCATGCCTACTGGCCGCCACCCGTCCCTGCTCTGTTGGGGTCTCCCCGGCCTCAGCCTCCCTCGTGTCCTCGCTTTCTCTTCTGTCTCACGGGGTGATCTGTGGCTCGCTGATAGACTCGGAGTGGGAACATTCAGATTATCGACATTAGAGTCACTGTGGCCTTAAGTGGCTCAACTATACATTGTGTAGATTTTGATCATTTCAGCCAGTGGTGACCACAAGCCAAATATTACCCATTTCATAAAACTTGAAAAATAGAAGTATTGTACCCTTAACCAAAGAAATGTATACGAGACCAATTTAACAGCCACAATTTCCAGGAAACATAGTTCAAGTACCTAAGAGCTGCCAGAAACGTGGTGACTTGGCTTTAATGGTGGTCACAGGGCCTGTGGTAACGTGTATCATAATGAAATCATTGCAGACACAAATAGAAAGAAAAACAGTGGGACAGGGATCTATTAAATGTTGTCACACATTAGATGTTGTGTTGCATGTGAAATTCCCTTCATCATTCACAAGACGGTGGCGGCATTTGAAGTGTTGATGGAGAGCAGTGTATGGGACAGGACAGGTGAACCGGGCAGCTGCCGTTAGCCCCATTACTCCCCCAAAACACAGCGTGACCGATCAGTGCATGGATCTCACACCCAGCGGCCCATTTTCCACACAGTAGCTGTCTCAGGCCACGTTACGCACATCTCTTAGTTGGCTCGTGTTGTGGGTTGGGTAATGTCATTTACTGTAGACCTCCAATGCATTACACACATATGGTGACTAGCAAAGCTCTCCCTCCTCCGTCTCCACTACAAACCCCAATATTATGGTCTCTCCCCACCTGTCTGTTTTGGGTACTTTAACCATCTCAAGCTGTTTGCTTTTTACCTCAGTCACGGTAGTGAGGATTCACATGCCAGCAAAGCCCAGTGTGTAGTGAGGAAAGGCCAAGTTCTGTTAATACTTGGCTAAGTTTACATGTTCATTCACACTTGATTATATGGCAAAGCACACAGTTCTGCGTGTTGATTGAAGTCTGTTGGCGAGGCAGTGAAACAGAGGCCTCAGTACATTATCTCTTTTCTGCCAATCTTCAGGGTGAAGTGGAAAACAGTATACTGTACAATATATACTGTTAATATATTGTATGGAAAAAGTAAATCTACCAAATGTATGATAAATATTATGTTATTGAGTTGCATTCCTGTCTCTAAGCAGATTGATTGGCGGTGTACAGTACTGTAGAGTGAAATAGTGATTTTGGTTCATTTACTTTCTTTTTATTGTAGCATACACACACACCCTGTCCCGTATCAGCGTTGGGTCAACGCCCCTGGGAGAACAACCTGGCCTGGGGCTGCCAAATGAGGCCCTTGGACTCAGCTCACCTGCCACCCCTTGACGAGGCACACCTACCCCTTATCAAGGGCTGAAAGGGCCTCTAGTAAAGCAGCTCCGGGCAGCAACAGAAACTGGAAGGCAGAAGAGCGGGTTGTTGGTCCCCGCCAAGGCGGTTTGGTTTTATTTCTTCCACTTTTTGGTTAATAAATGCTCTCCAGGGCCAAGAGCACTTGTACTCTGTCCATTTCTTGTGTCTTGCCCATTACAGTATTTAGAAATGGCTGGTTGTAACCAGCAGCTTTATACAAACGTAGAAGCATACAGGTTTTTTCCAGGTTTACCAGTATAATAAGCCTTAAGTATTAACATTGTTTAACCTACCTGTCCCTGACCTACACCAGCTCAAATGAACCACATTCCTCACACTTAAAGTAAATGTGACCAAAACATTTCCAAACAATCTTCCCTCAACAGCTTGTCAAAACTAGCATGGAAATATTTTTTTTAAATTAATGCTGTTTTTTTATTATTGTTGGAAAGGACACTTTTAGCTTGGAATGTAAATTTTCCAGCATTTGGATATAAACCACCTGTAGACAGATACACTGGCATCTCAATTATGTCTGTTTTTTTCTTGCTCTTCCCATACTTTTGATTTCCACATAAAAGAGAAAGGTGATATATTCTTATGATTGGAAATGTTCAATGCTTCTTCTCGAAGTGGGTGCGCTGTCCTGTGCAGATAAGGCAGGGCATGCAAAATGTGCCTGTCTGAAATGAAACCCTGACAAACAGAAGAGCGCTGTCATCCCAGACACAGTGGGAGAGGATGAGGCTGGGATGGAAGCCTTTGAGAGAAGTGCCTTTAATATCTGCACCGCTGTAACATCAGTAAGGTGACATTTCGGCAGCACCATCAAGATCCAACGGTGGCCATGCTGCTCCCACAATCAATTATCCATGCATAACATCCCGCCAGTGTGTGGACATGAATCAGTCCAGGGCCAGGACTCTCCTCTGCCTTGATTCACAAGAAAAGAGCTGGGGCCTTTCATTCAACCCCTAAGAAAGGAGAAAAATGCCCTGTTTGCTGATAAGCGGGAGAAGAGAAAACTTGCAAATAGACTAAAATAATGTTTTGCATTATTTAGAGACAGTCAATGTGATTTACTCCACCAGTAGTGGAATCTGATGGATGGACAACAATGACCATATCACTAACATAATAATGACTAGAAGATATACATCATATGACAGAACGAGGTATTTCCTGTTCAGTGGTAAATAATAAATAAGAGAATATGTTACAGTTTACAGCATAATGCTGAATTAAAATAAATACTTGTTTTCAATGAAAACAAGATTGTTTTGCTACAGGTAGGATAAACAGTAGGCTGTTGCTAGACAGAGAAGAAAAACTTCTTCTAAGCATCAACTGATGATCAAAATGTAGCCCCCTGCTGTAGGGTCTAAGACTATACAGCTATGTATTTCTGTTAAGATTTCTGTTAAAACGGTAAGGTGCGTAGGAATTTGGGTGGTGACAGCATTCCTATATGGATCTTAAGTAATGAGCTGTGTAACTCTGTGGGCCACAAGTAGCTGTGTGAGGTAAATTTTTTTGAGTGATGAGTACATGGGAATCCAAGAAGGACGTAAAAAGTTCCAGTGTTGTACAGTATTGAGAGTACATGACTTCACAGCCCGCCAGCCAGCCAGCTAAACCTGCTGTGGTCGACAAAGACCACCACTCCACTCCACCACTCTACTTAATTTCCATCTGTATGCTATCACTAGGCTGTCAGCGGTCGGATTGGCCTGTAGTTTGCTGGATGAAAGGGGGAGATCCTATTGAGTGAATAATCTGTCCAGTTTACAGAACAGAGTGAATGTTCATTTGACAGACTGTGGCTTGGTAGCACACAGATTTGAGATTCATGGGCAAACCCATAGTCCCTTTAAGTCTGGATGTGTGAATGTGAAATCAATGGTACATCCATACAACAGTTTGTTTCTCTGGGCTCTGGGTCGCTTTTAGATGAATAGAAAATTATTGGATCTTCACCTAAAGGATGGAGGACATGGAGAAGAGGACCTAAACAGATAAGTATAGAATATCCTGTTCTTCCTTAAGTTTAAAGATTTTTCCTGTTAGTCAGCACAGTGAGTATTTTACAGAACAATACCATTAAACAAAGCATTGAATGATTTTTAAGTATTTGATTGTTGGCATAAATTTAAGTAAACTATTGCCCTGTCACTACTGTATACGCTAGGACCTCAACACAAATCAACCCTAACCCCAACACACATCAACCCTTACCTCAACACACATCAACTCTAACCTCAACACACACCAAAGCTTACCTCAACACGCACCGACTCTAACCTCAACACACATCAACTCTTACCTCAACACACATCAACCCTAAACTCAACACAGATCAACTCTAATCTTAACACACATAAACCTGTTCCTCAACAAATATATACTCGTAGCTCAAAAAAATATAAATTATTACCTCAACAATTTCAACTTTAACCTCAACACACATCAACTCTAACCACAACACACATCAACTCTAACCACAAAACATAAACACATACCTCAACAAATATCAACCGTTAGCTCCACACTCGCATAACATATATTTTTGAAAGAGGACATTGCAGTGAGGGCATTCAACTACCTCCAGTAAAACCTGCATATTCAATATGTGTACAAAGTAGTTCTCAGGCTTTTTGGAGCTGAGCCCCCTTTCTATGATAACCAGTTCATCCCCAACTCCAGTTAGATAAATATAGCAAGTTTTACAGCAATGCACGTCAGAATGAATCCACCAGAAAATAAAACATCTACAAGTATGTGACGCAATGGACAGAAGTAGCAGCTCAGGGGATCAAAAAGATAAGTTTGTGTGATATGATGACCTTCATCAAAGTATTGATACTAGTCCTACAACCAATGTATATAAGGTTTCTATATGCATATGTTGTGGTCTTAGATCAGAGACTTGGAGAACTATTGTGTTTCTATCTTTGCAACAAACATCTGTCCAATGAACAAAAGACCACATGGTTTTTGTTTACAAAATTTGCTCCATTAAAATTTGAGCACTGTGAACCATTATTGGACGAAATAGGAATGGAAACAAAAGTGTCAACTTTGCTTTGATTGGGACTAAGCAAAAGCAGTAATTGGTGAGAAAACAACCTTAAATATCCTCTTGAATGTCCTCGAGACTCTGCTTGAGCCAGTTTCATTATTAAATATCAGGAGAGTCTCAACAGCCTTGAAACAGATCACCTAAGCCCCAACAACTACTGATTTCTTATTGTCTAATTTCAGCAACAATATATTTACATCTTGATGTTTTGGAAAAAAGACTGAAGTCTCATCAACTTTTGCTTGGTGTATTGGCAAACACAATATATTTAGAGACAATTCAATAAATGCTGATTCATTAAAATGTTTGTACTGCCTGCATGTTTGTGTGTACAGTAATACATTTTAAGCTAATTTCATGCGCTTCCATGAAATGAGGCTTCATATCCTGCAATTCTAAACATATGCCATAAGGAAACCTTTAAAAACTTAAACGAATTCATAAAAATAAAATGAGATATGATAGATACTGCGTTGAACTTGATCAGTGAAGTAGATAGCATATCTCCCATTTTGCCAAGAGTTAAGGACATTGTTGAAGAATAATAACTGCTGATGAATAATATAACATTGTGTTGTATTACACCTTCTACATGTATTTCACAGATTCCCTCTGCCAAAATCAATTTAATATGTTGTTTTTGTTGCCGGTAATAAAAAAAAGCTATATGACAAAGTCAAGGCAGAGGCACATCCTGCAGGGACCCCGGTTTGAGAACCGCCGATGTACATTACAGTGACTAGTTTCACTGAGGCTCCCAATATCATGCGGCTGTTTACTTCATATGCAAAGGAGGTCTGCAGTCTGTGGTGCTCCACGGTTCCTGTTTAAAGTACTTTACTCAACACATAACTCAAAGTGGCAGCAGCGGTAGGATCAGGGCCAGGAGCGAGGTGGCTCTCCGTAATGTATTATACACTTAACTCCTCTCCCTGTTGATTGTCTACATTAAACTCCAGTCAAACAACGGGCAGAGCCAATAAGGAATGCTACTTTTCATTCCAGTTAAACAGTAACAACATCACAAGTCTTTCATTACTGCATAAGTGGTGCTACCATTCACATCATGGCGTAAGCAGAACAGGATTCTGTACCACTTACAGATGTTGTAGTGTTTCTTCAAAATGTGGTGTTCTGCATTGGTAATGCAATTTAATATCAACTGGAGGGACCAAAATACTGTATCTAACTTGAAATCTGTCTTATGAATAAATATGGCAACTGTTAAGACGGATACATTTAGCCTCCCTCCACATCCACCACAACAATATCTTAAGCCCAGTACAGTACTGTCTTCTCCCACTGTGCACCCGTGCAACCCCAGGCCTTTCTCCAACCAGCAGTCCATGCAACGGCACAGTGCTTGGAGGATGGCATTATTAAACAGGCTCTGTGGAGGGCCTCCAGGTAGCTCCCAGGACCAGACGCAGAGAGAGCGTAAAGGGGGGCTGTTTGGCTTAAGTGTTTTTTATTAGGATAGATGGAGACTTAAGCCCCATAACGGAGCTTCAGCTATTTCTCCCAGACAGGGGCCCTTTTCCCTTCTCTCCCTTTCTCTCCACCCAGCCCACAGCCAGTCCATATCAAAACACTGGCCCCTCACTCACAGACATGCAGCAAAGGCATATTCTCTGTTTCAGATGGCTCAGCTTTCACCCTCTCAACATACTGAGCCTGTGTGCTGGAATCTTGCAATTTCCTTTATCATCTTCCACTAGCCTATCTCTAGTTGGCTGAACCAATAATCATTACATCTGAAAAAAGCTTGTCACCCAAAGTGGAGAGGCAGCGGGATGAGTTCCTCAGAATACGACTTAAGTATGCTCATGTGTGAGTGTTTCCGGTCATTCGAGTGTGTGTATGTCGTCCAAAGTTTGGGATTATGTGGACAACGTGCATCCACAAAAAAGGACCACTAACGACACACTGGGCAGCTCACGCACTCTCACCGTGGTGTACAGTATATTGGTACAAGTTGTCCCTTAACCTCCATTGTCAGTTGTAATCGTATGGTGACGGTGACATGTGAAGTCTTGTTCTGACACTCACGGACCTCTGCCCTCAACAAAGGAGATGAAACAGAGAAAGACATGTAATGCGCAGTTCCATCGCATTCACCCAAACATATGGGCACTGGCCAGCCATTTGGTTCCCGTCCACGAGGCTACCATTGAACTGTAACTGCCAAGTATGTCGACACCTAAATGAAAGTGCTGTCCAGAAGGAAGCCTGTTAAGTGTTCTTTGTTTCGTCATGTCCCATCTGTCTGTGGGGATGGTTGTTGTGTCCAAACCCTGTTGCCACCACTGCTCTACAGCCTCCTGGCACACAATGTTTCACCTTCCTGCCTCACGCATGTGGGAATACAAAGACCTGGCACTGGGCAAGAAGAGAAAGAGGGAGAGAGAGAGAGAGGATGGAGGGAAGAAAGAAAGGAATCAAGTGGATGGACCCAGCTGTTGTGCTGTCAGAACCCTGGGAAAGTATTCCCTCCTTGTCTTGTCGTGCCATGCAGGCCCTGATACTGTAGTATTTCATGTCTAGTGATCAGTGACACCTCCCCACTGCAACAGCCTGAATAGCTCTTACCGCCCCTGTTAACAGGTGGAGGACAGAGAGGAGGAGGGACATGGCAGTTCTCCCCTCATTGCCAAAATCTCTTATCACTGGCATGGGTTAGATGAGACTTACTGTGAATTATTACCATGGGTCATTTTTAATGGCCTTGGTAAGAAATTAACTATAAAATCAGTAACAACAGCAATTTGTTCATCAGTCAATCCAATTGTGTAACATAAGCTTTCAGTAATGAGAATAATGTTGTTTTTTTTTACATAATACAGGCAACATAAAAAAGTTACAAGTGTTAAAAACCCCTCCAAAGAAGGTAGGAAGCAGAGGGGGGCACATACAGCAGACTATTCTATACAGGCTTCTCAATTTCATTAAGGTTTCATTGAATAAAACAAACACTCCAGAGTTCTCCATCTAATTCTATCCCTAACCTCTGAAATGAGACTTTATGTTTCATACAAACAGCATCTTGGTTCCACCAATAATCCTGCAAATGAAATCGATTTCCCCTCTCCGTCTTCCAATTCTGATCACAGCTGGGTTTCCCATATGTGCTATTAATGGGGTGGAGCACCTAGCTCCTGATCTAAAGCCGGGGAATTCTAGGCACACCACAACATCAAATCCCACTGTAATTACCTTCATGCAAACACAAGCACATCTCTCCCACAATATGGGTTTGAATAAATGGAATTTGTGTCCATTTTCTTGATGCTAAAATACATCTTGAAAATAGTTTGATGTCATTTCTAACATGCCTAACACAATCTCCGGACACTGGGTAGCCTACATAATAAACCATGTGTTGTTGCGATGGGAAGTATTCTCTTGGAATAAGATTGATCACCAACCACAGCCCCATACATTCCAATCACAGGGCTATAATGTCAACTGGGCAACCACCATTTACATTTTAGCTTGTCGTGAAATTATTTAAATAAAGGTTGAAACCAATTTGCTCCATAAGGATGGGTTAGCGATGGGATTTTTCCAATTAGCTTTTGTGTGCATTTTATAGCCAGATGCTGGCACCAAAAATTTAATGCTTTTTTATTCTTATATTTGTCAACTGAATTAGATTAAGTCGGCAAATGCACACCTATTGTCTGACTTGCCGAGTGGAGAATAACTAAATATGTAGAAGGCAAGACTATGTCCTTTCTTTCAGACTTCTGCAATTCATCCTCATCACATTAGCCTATCCTCCTAAGCCTGTCTGTCTGTCCACTAGGTGGGGGTGGTCATGCATTACATTCCAGGGCCATGTTGGCTAATCTGCATCCTGAAATGACTTCCTTTGTCTGTCACACTAACTTACTGGAAGAGAGATGAGTTGGTTTGATTTAAACAAACTGAATAGGCCAAATATTTGAGTCTGAATTATTCAAAGGTCTGAAATATTCAAAAGATCCCTGACCACTTCCATGGCGGGCATGGAAATGGCGGTTAAATCAGAAAAAGGCGACAAACAGTTTTCCTGTCCCCAGGTTTAGGGAAATGGAAGGTTAATGAGGTTTGGATAAGGGTTAGGGTCAGGTTTAGGGTTGGAATGACATAAAAATGTTTTTTAAGAGCAATTAACTTTGGTGTCCCTATTTAGAAATCTAGGATAAATATTTGTATGTAGTATGTATTTCATTTGCAGTATATCTGTAGTGGAGTGTGTGGCCAACTCTGTCTGTAGTGGAGGGT
>JACXGI010000738.1:0-25791 GCA_016801175.1 Esox masquinongy | reverse complement strand
GGATTCCCACACACACACACACACACACACACCCACACTCACAGACACACACCCCCCCACACACACACAAACACACACACACACACACACACACACACACACAGACACACACATTTCACAGTCCATTTGGAACATGCTAGGCCCAATTACACCCCAGCAGAAAGACCAGTCCTTATGCCATTCCGACAATGACCACCATCTAACAGCGCCACATGGAGCACTGCTAATGGTAATTCACTAGCATTTGTGGCAACGCAGAGCATGCTAATGTCCTGGTTACCCGCTCTTCAGACACACCAAGGACAGCGATCCGGCAGTGGGGAGCGGTGGGCAGCGCTGCAGCTGGTCTGCTGTATGTCTCTGGGGCTGTGAGGTGATGGTTCCTGTGTCCAGTGGCAGGGACCAAGCCACGCTGACACTCTGACAGGCCTAATGAAAGCTGATTATCAGGAGGCATCTATTAATTCAACCCTAATCACGACAAAAGGAGTTGCCGGCTAACAGCTGTGAAATGGCAGCCGCCGCGAGGAAATTAAGCAGGGGGAAAGGCCGGGGACAAGGGGCTGGGGACTGCGCCGTCATTACTGCCTGTCATTGTGTTTGCTCACTCAGAGCTTAGCCACAGGTAACTTAATAAGTGGACATGGAGGGGACTTTATACCAGGTCTTTGTGAGGGACTATAGAGGAGGGGCCTCGACGACTGGGAAGAGAAAGACAGGGGATTCGTTTGCATTGCCTGAGTGGAAGCTCTTATGATCCAGGTGAGAAGCTGACAGTAACAGGTTTAAGCCCTCCTCCTATCTGCTGAGAGTAAGGGATTAGTCATGGGCTCCTTTCTCAGCTGAATGTACGGAGGAGGTCAGCTAGCTCGGAGTTGGAGGTATGAGGCTGACCTTTGGAGAAAAGGGTAAAGGGCTAATGTTGCAGAGCAAAGCTCTGTTGGGTATTTCTGGAATCATTATGATTTAGAATTGGGCTGATGATAAAACAAATTGGAACAATGAATTCATATGAACTGTATTGGTTTGTATCACTAGGTCTATATACAGATGTACAGTATATATCAGCACGTGTCTACATCACTGGATGGGCAAATAGGTATACAGTATGTCACCATGGGCGATCATAACATGTTGATCACATTCATACATGCTCCAGTATGTGTTTGTTCTGTCTCCTCATACAAAACCTTTGTCATCCCTCATTCCCAGAAGAACGACAGTGTGGTGTTCAGGGGAGGTCCCCTCACATAAACCTAAATGAACTGCCTGGCTAGAGTGGCTAATGTGCTTTATGGGACCCCAGGGATGTTCTTAGGAAATATGTTTTCCATGGCTGTCATTTATGGCCTGTGATCTTACAACACAGAGTGTTTAACCAACACTGAGCATTCCTCATTCTCTTCATGATCTTCTTACTGTGCCTGTTGGCCAAGGAGCGAAGAGTTGGCCAGATATGGTTGGTCTCTGGCTCTCTCACTGACTATGATTCTCTCTCTCTTTCACACACACACTTACACACACACACACACAGACACACACACACACACACACGCATGCACGTACCTACGCATATACGCCTACACACACACACGACTAAATACTGTCATAGTCCCAGCAGGCGGGAGTAGGGTGGATATCCCCCCTGGCAGAGCCTGGCGGCCTCAGCACGGAGCGGCCTCAGCACGGAGCACAGTTACCTTCCATTATGGGCATAATTAAGGACCTGCAGTGCCGGGATGCTGAAAATAGGCTTTTGAAGTCTTCCCCTCTAAGTGTAGCGAGGGAGGGTGGGAATCCAAAACCAGGAAGAAATCACTCCCAAGTGCTACCAAATCTGAGAGCGGAAAAAACCTCCACCCACATTTAGGTAGGAGTAATAAGAGCTGTGCATAAATATGATTTAGTCTTGAGAGTCTTCTTACAGTAAGTCTCCAAGTTACAGTAACAAAATGTCAGAATGATTTTGAGTCTGAGGGTGTTGGTATTTGTATGTCCAATCAGCAGTCCTTATATTACACACTGTCTTTTGCTTTGGACAACTGCTTCTTTGTCGCAACATGCTTGTAATGGTGGGAGGAATTACACCCAACTGTAGTTTTGTCCAGCTTAAACAGAAAAACAGAATAAGGTGCTTGACTGAGGGGTGTGAAAATCTAAAATCATCTTTCCAAAATAAAGAAAAGGAGAACTCTGTATCAGCTTGGATCTGGCATTTTTTCTTGTAATGGTAAAAGAGTCTTCTAATGGTAACAGAAAACAATATTGTATTATTATAATTATTATTATAATTATAATTGTTTTGATTAATTTGTATATTTTATACTATATATAATAAAACCATTTATTTAAAATCTTTTAAATAAACGTGTTCCTAGAGAACCATACAAAAACTTTTCGGCCAGGCCTTTCTTACTGTATTTTATGCATGTTGGGCAAGAGAAGATACCTTGATAATATTCTAAGTCGCTGATGTGAAAATCACGTGTTCATGTTAACAACCTCATCTTAATCTCTCCCTGGCATTATTTCAAATGGTTGCAATTACCAGCTAATCTACTCAGAGAAATTGTGTTTGCTTTAGTGTTCTTATAGCATTCTCCAATAAGCAACTCTCAGGAAGGAGTCTTCTTGATTCGCCATAAACTTGATTAAACAAATTGGTGCTTTCCAGAAATGCTTAATGTAGACAGTCTCAGAGCCAGAAAACATTAAATTGCTGCGGAGGAGAGTACTGAGCTGGGTTGTAATATGACAAACAAGGCAGAACATTTGGTTTGGCGTCGTATGAATTAATCAGTCAGTCAAAATTGCAGACATGTTGAGCAAACAGTCATTTTAGTCTCTGCTGAGACACTGATGGGGCCACTGATTTAATTAGAGGGCCGTTAAGACGCATCAACAAATCTTCTGGGCTTGGGGGGCCAGGGAGGGGACACAATGTGCAGGTGGCTATTAGGGGACCTTATGCAGACTGCCAGGCTAGGAATATCATCCTACTGGACATTCAGGTTGATCTCATCAGACTGACTTAACTGTTGACAGGCACACTGACACGGTCCAAAATTTGAACTAATTGACTATGAGTACATTTTATGAAAATATTACACATCATTAAAAATTGGTTATTAAAACCAATTTCATTGTTATGTTGTGCACACTTTTTCATTTTTAGACTAATACATTTTAGAAAATATCGTGCCATTTCTGTTGATTTTCATCATTATTGCTTAGTAAACAATGACTTTGTATAGAGAAAGGGATCTGGTTCAGAATTTCCCTTTCGATATTTGATTCTGCAGTATGTACAACACAAAATCATTACTATTTTCAGAAAATGTATTAACCCTGTTGTAAACACACTGGCAAGTGTTGTCACAAACAAAGATACTTTTCTAGTCGCCGGATGCACCTTGTCTGAAGTGCATGGTGAAAGACATGGTGAAAGACTGTTAATCCCTGCAACCATGGCAGCAACACAGCTTCCTCCATGCATTGTTGATGCGTAACAGGAATTGGAGTGTGCATTTAACAGTCTTAATTAGATAATTACAATAGCATACATCCTGGGTGCTGCTAATCACTGGGCTTGGCCTATTTACATAAGTTAATGACATAGAACTTTGAAGCTATAAACCAGATTATTGAAGTTTTTACAACGCGAGAAGGAAATATTTTGTCATTTACATTTCACATTAAGCATCTTGCCTTATGAATCTTACGATAATAATAATAATAATTATTATTATTATTAATTGATGACATAAGTAGTAACACACAAAACTTAAAGGCTATGTGGCGTCTCACCGTCCATTGCGACGTTGGAATGCTAAATGATGGAATGTCATGTGATGAGGGAAGGTTCATTACCATGTGATATGGCCTCTGCCTCATGCTGGGTTCTCTGGTGCTGCCCCCTCTCATCTGAGAGAAGAGGCTCACCCCCCCGCTAAGTTCGCTAAGTCCAATTTTAAGCTAATATGCAGGTTGTGACAGCGGGTGCACAGGGCCTGGTAGGACATAATGGCTCCGGGATTGTAAATATTGGTTTTAGAGAGTCACAAATGGGGGCAGGTGGAGGGAAATTTCCATTGAGTATGCGGCAGCATTACTGGAGGCCCTAGTGCAGCCGAATAGGTTCTCCATTCTAGTGTGTCACATTCCATTTTCGGAGGTGCTAGGTGGCAGGTACATGTCATTAGTAACCCTTTAACGCGGTAATGAACCTTTTATTTATCCGGTGCTCCTCTCATGAATGAATAAGGAGCCACTCTCCAGCTGTGCCCAGTGAGGAGCATCCAGGGAAGACAGGGGAAAGCAGGGGAAAGACACCGGCTCTGAGACACAGCTGGGAATGGAAACATTATTGACGCCGACCACACTGACCACTTACCGCATGCTTTCTGCTGACATCATTATTTTACGTAGGCTATACGAGAGAAATGTTAGGTTTGAAATGAGATCGTTTTGCTAATTTATGTGACTTTTAATGATAATATATGGCTACAACCATCAAAGTAGTAGTAAAACTTTAAAGAAAAAAAATCACTGGTGCAAACACTGGTGCAATTCTATAGGCATTCTATTTAATGTTACCTCATGAATTCAGGTAATTTATCCCAATATGGCCTCTTGTCCTTTTCGCTCAGCTCTACTCTGGGGACTAGTAAGGTGGGTTCAACAGTCATTATACACACATATACACACGCAGACACATCAGCACACACAGACTAAGATACACACCAACTCTTCACCTCTCTTCCCCGGGGTGCTGATCTGACACTCTATTTGCACACATTGACACAATCCCCCCCACAGTTGTGAAACTGACAGTCACTTAAGCAATACATTTCTGTGAAGAGCTCAAGCCCCGAGGCTTTGTAACCAAACTGTCCATTCAACTGCGGTTCATTCAGAAAATGTACACACAAACCAGACCGTGGGTATTTAGTGTAAAAGTAATGTTTCAGTCCCACTCTCCTTTTTGTTCTGTATCTTCAGTGCTGAAGCTGCCACCTTTGTGGTTACTAGCTGGGATTGTTGGTCAGTTATTTGTTCCTCCAATGCTTTTGGCAAAATCAGTAGGGTGTCAGTTTCAGGTCTGTACCTCTGTACCTTTTTCTCCATACATCCTATCAGGGCCAGTCTAGTTGAGCCCTGACAGCTGGCACAGGAGCGAGGTCAGGGTGGCATCCACTGGCGTGGTCTGGGCCCCATGTCACCCCCAGTGTCCTCACTGTTCATTTCCCTTTCATCTTGAGTGTGAAATCGCTACCAGTGCTGAGCTAACCCCAGCATTAAGAGGTCAGCTATTGAAATCTGATGTGTGCCTCGCTGGATGAGGGACTATAACAGATGGAGGGAATAAACAAGAGGAGGTGAAGGGGGTGTGAAGGGGAGAGGGGAGATGGAAGGCTCAATAAGCCCTCTTGAGACATCCCTGTCTGAGCTTGAACTGCACTGGACAGGTCTCATGGAGACACGGCCACAAGGTAAACCAGGGGAAGGCTACAATCTAAAGTGAATATTAGTTTTGCTGTTCTTCTACCATGTGTTACAAACAGGGATGCACATGATTGAATGGCAGTCATGGAGCCATCACTTCTGCTGGGCAAAAACTGGCTGAATAAAAATGATTTAAATGTTATTTGTCAACGTGGCATAATGTTTACTCTATCTGTGAAACAGATATGGATTTTCTGAAAATCACCAACCAGCATCATGTAGGGATCTTAAAATCTTTTCTTGTCCAGGGAGCCCCACCCAAACCAAGAGGCAATCCAGGGACATAGTATGTTGTCCTGTACCTCTCATCCAGTTGTTTTTATTCCCAAGGGGAAGGAATACTGGAAGGAATAGTCACTAATATGTATACTCATTACTTTTAGTCACTCTGGACAGTAACAGTCAGCAAATATTCTTTACAGTTGTAAATTTTGTTTTTTACAACTTCACATCACCCAAAATGATTATTTCAAGGCAGTATAATATTTTTTTAATTTATTTTTTATAGCAGTTTTTCACATCCTAAAATTAATATTTGCACTGAAATAGGTTTAAATATTATATTGACAGTTATTTTTTTTCTTAAAAACAACCTCCTTTTCTCTCCCTTCCTCTGTCCCCCAAACTATTGTTATCTCCGAACCAACCTCTCTCTCCCTTGTTAATTTGGCATTTGAAGTCATACTCTTAATTTAGGAAATACAAAACACTATACCCACACACACATCATTAAGTTATTTCAGCACATATCTCTCTACATATATAAATAATCATATTTTTTCTTAAATTTAACATTTTCAGGGATAAGCCAAAAAACTATATAAACACAAATAATGTTAATTATAATAATCATAATGATAGTTGAAATAAATACCTTGGATGAACAGTGTAAAATATGTTAAATTTGTACATTTGAAAAAAAAAAACTGACTGCCATGCACTTCTTTTAAAGAGATTTGATCCATTTTGTCCACCAGCTATCCATTAGGTCCGCCATTCAGGGTTTTAACCAAGCCCAGGCCTGCTTAGGTGTCACTTTGTCACTGATTACTACCAGTGGGCTATTGTGAGAAGGATTACTGGGCAAAGAGAAGCTATCTGATTTACACTTATTAGGCAGTTTTCCCATTCTGATTAGGTGAGATTTCAGACAAAAAATAACTTCAGGGTTATTTGAGAAATTATGCACTGCGGAAGTTCATCCAATAGCGTAATTTCTCTATGGCTTTGTAAAGACCGTGGCCCACAGGGAGCATTATACTTAAGTGTCATATCACGTTCTGCCTCTTAAAGGTATTCTTTTGAAAACAAGGGACCCGTAAGCAATTCTCTCATTTTACAATTACAAATAATACATTTTATTTTAGAACACTGATAATCAAAATAATTTATTCAAAATTTATATTTTGTGTTAGGAAATATTTGCAAGAAATATTTGAATATGTTGATTGCATAATCGTGCCATCGTCAAATATGGGCTTCCGTGGCTTCGGCCCGGGTGTCTTTGGTGCTGCTTCGGGTCTTTTGATCCAATTCCAAAAATTACAGTAATGCTATGTAGAAATGCATGTTATCGAGCCGATGTAGCATTCCGTTTCAATTGCTCTGATTTGCGCCTGCTCAGCCCATGAGGACCTGCAACACATTAACATGCGTCATTCACGGCGACGGCCATCCGGCGACTGACCCTCCAGGAAATACTTTATTCCTTGCGGGGGGCTATGTAAACACGGCAGGGTTTGGGCTGAGTCACGAGTGTCTTGTCATCCTACAGTTATCTCCGTTCCAAGTTGTTAAGGTTAGTTGAATAACACTCATGTACCACCATCAACAAATAGGCCCACAGATTCTCAGTGGGATTTTGATCACAACTTCGACTGAGACATTATAGGGTATTCGCATTTGTTGTTCTTGAGCCAGTCCAATGTTGCTTTAGCCTTGTGCTTGGGATCATATTTCCAACTAAAATGTAAATTTTCTCCTAAGCGTCAGTTTTGAAGCAGATTGAAGTAGGTTCTCTTGCTGGATATCCCTGTATTTGGCTCCTACCATTCGTCCTTCAATTGTAACAAGATGCCGTGTCCCTGCTGATGAAAACCATCCCCACAGCTAGATGCTTACACCAATGAGGGATGGGCAGTGTGACATGTGTGATAGACATAGAGCTTAGAGGTTTGGCCAAAAGACATGTTCTCAACTGACCACAAAACTATTTCCGACATCACAGCTGGATCATTCTCATGCTTTCAGATGCTATGTTTTGAGTAAGGGCTCCTTTCTTGCCACCATTCAAATACAGGGCAGTTTTATGCAGAAGCTCTTGATGCATTTAACCGGTGCACAGCTACACTCCCAGCCACTGAACTCTCTACCAAAGTGATTGTTTCCTCTCTGTGGCTTCTCTTACTGCTCTCCTTGTTTGAGCACTGAGTTTCGGCTGGATGGTGTTATGTAGCTTCTGTCACCGGTGGTTGGATATGTTGACATGTTGGGACTATTAAAAACATCTGGGTGGGACTCTAATGGTGGATATGGACTATGGTGTTGGATTTGGGGTGTTTTGTTTTTAAACTGTGAAATAGAGATCCAGCGGTTCATTCTGTCTGTGTTATTGGGCATCCAAAAGAACCTGTTATAGAACAATTGTATGAGGGTTGATGAGTGGCCGAGGTAGTGGCGAGACTTCGACATCCGGATTATTGGTCAAACTGTGATATCCAAACACTAAGATATTATTGCTTACCATTTTCCTAATCTATGCATTTGTATTCCTTTATTTGCAACTTCTGCAGAATGCTCTTTAGTCTTTGTTTCCCTTCAGATTCACAGCATGGCCAATGATCCTTAACAGTGGTGTCCTTATCCAGAAAATATGACAGCGACTTCAATGGTTCACAGGCAGATGTCAGTGGTTAGCTAACTGTGTCCTCGTTAGGGCAAAGAGAGCATTAGGGCAAAGAGAGCATTAGGGCAAAGAGAGCTGTGAGTGAGTCTTAGCTGAATGTACAAGGTAGATAACAGAATTACTTTAATTCCACTAAAAAAAAATTCATTTAGTAATATATTTTGTCATAATCTAGCTGAAACTCTATGAATGAGTCAAATTAAACTTGACAAACACTATAAATAAAGTAATTTGTTGATCTCTGTCAGATATTGCTATTTGGATGAGTGGACAGCCAAAAACAATCCAATAATTAATTGGATTAATAATTTTTTTTTATTACATTAAATAGCCTAATGTTAATGCTGTTTTATAAACTAAGGCAACAGTAGTCATTCATCCTTAAAATTAGTAACCACATGCTGACATTACTGTAACTATAAACGTTTTCTTCAGCAATCATAGAACACATGTTTGTTCAAGATTGTCTGCAGAGATCTTAATTACTTCACAATAAAATTCTCTAACAGCATTGCACACTTGCAATATGTACCTTTGATGTAATCTAAGCGGAAATTTTGTTGAGCTATAAGAAGCATAGAGGTGAAGTGTATAACAACAGATCTCATCAGTCAACGTCTGAAGCAGATATTACGCACATCTCCAAGGTGACGAATGATGATTTGTAACCAGTGGGCTGTTGTCTTCATCTAAAAGATTTAGGCCATGCAAGTTAAATCCAAATAACGTCAGTCGAATGTCAGTTTGACGAAATCAAACCTTTCAGTAGCTTTCAGTAATCTTAAAGAAAAAACACCACAACGTAAAATGTGCAGTTGGATTAGTTACTTTTCCAAATGAAGACGTAAACTTTGTTTCTCTGATTTTATGTTCATCTATGAGTATTGAATGCTCAATCTGCGTATAAATCCTCTAAGAAGGCACTTACAGTGCCACTAACGTAGCAGTCTGAGGTCTCATCTCATATTTCCCATGGGCTACACTTTCATCCCTCTGTCATTCTCCCCCATCTCTCTCCCTCTCTCTTTATGTCCTTTACCAGACCACCTCCACCACTTATGCCCAAATAAGGTGTTCTCTCCACGCAACGCCCTCCTCTTTAAAAAAATCTGTTGAGTTTAGATTCTACAGAAACTTTGGATCTCAAACACACATCTTTTATTCAAAGGGTGTCCGTAATCACAAATAAATAGCGTTTGTGGCGATGAGCGCAGTGCAGAGCTGGGGGAAAGAGTGAGAGAAGAGCCTATCTCAGGCAAGAGCAGATAACTAGTAGATATGATTCCCCTGATAAGGAGCAGTAATTTGGCTTTTAGAGATCGCTCCAGGGGCCTCTGCACCGAGCCGCACCGCTGATTTACTGTGTACCCATGTGAGTGTGTTTTTTAACACATTTTTTTTTTATCTCTGGCGTTGAAGAGCTTTTCATCTCTGATGATTTTCTCTTTTTTATGTATTTCCCCCAGAAGGTGAGATCATAAACCCAGCGAAGACACAGTGGCATGTTTTAAAGCAATGGACAAAATACAAATATTTGAAAATGTATTTCATGGTAATTATGTCAAGTTTCATGGCCCTGGCTCACTACTGAGGCGCAGCCTGGATGCCTTAATTTGTATAGAAATTGTAATCATTTGTTCATTTCAAGGTGAAAATTGCATTTTTTAATTTAAATTGTATCCTGCGTGATAGGCTATTATCTAGAAAAATTGTCTCTGTGTATGGCGGTCTATACCCAGGCGTCACGCCTGTTAGGAGCCCACTTCTCCTGAGAAAGGGCTTATGTATGTATCTCCTGACTGAATGCACCAAGTTTGTTCTTTACTTAGGGGCCGCCACTGTGCACACTCATTTCCATTTTTGTTATTAATATTAATTAGTCTGAGAGCACAGTACAGATTTTAAATATAAATCAAGCTGGGTTTCACAGTGATTTTTATCTCACTCTTAGATTTACAACTTGGCCTTTTTCTCCCTCATCTCTTTTTCAAACTCCTTTAGGGGAGGTGTGTGTTTGTGTGTGTGTGTGAGTGTGTGTGTGTGTGTGTCTGTGTGTCTGTGTGTTTGTGTGTGTTGATGTGTGTGAGTTCATGCTTGACTGTCTGTTACAGTATGAGGTAAAGGTCATGGCATAATACATAATCTACAGGTACCTTATATTATAGTTGCAATATATAATCTACAAGTACCTTATATTACAATTCTAATACATAATCTACAGGCATCTTGTATTATAGTTCTAATACATAATCCACAGGTTCTTTATATTATAGTTGTAATACATAATCTACAGGTATTTTATATTATCGTTTAATACATAATCTACAGGTATTTTACATTGTAGTTCTAATAAATGATCTACAGGTATTTTATATTGTAGTTCTAATACATAATCTACAGGTATCATATAATTCTGCAGTAATACATAATATGCAGGTATTTTGTATTATAGTTCTAAGTATAATATAGAGGTATTTTATATTGTAGTCAGGCCCTGTAGTCAGGTTTGGGTTCCCCATAAACACTACAAATGTTACTGTATATCAATTTGATATGCCCCCATTTGTAAAAGATGCCCCCTCAGTCATTTCACCCTGGAGCCGGGCCTGATAGTAGTTGTAATAAATAATGTACCAGCCTTATATATCATAGTTAAAATGCATTTACAATCTACAGGTAGAATATTCTCATTGTAATACATAGTATACATGTATATTATAGTTCTAATACACAATCTACAGGTACCTTATATTATATATGGTTATAATACATGTTCAGACATTTCTAATCATGCTGAATGAAGGATAATCTTTTCACCTCTTGTTAAATATTCTAGTTGAACCAATGATACTGTACACTGAAGAACGAATATTCAAAAACAATAAGTCATATCTAAAGTAGATAAAGTGTTCTAAAAATACTACATTTTCATGGTGTGTCTGTGTTTGTGTGTGTGCGTATGCATGTATGTGCATGTATGTGCGTGTGTGTGCGTGTGTCCATGTGTGTGCGTGTGTGTGTGTGTGTGCGTGCGTACATTTGGGATCCTAGAGGTGACAAGCAGAAAGCTATGGCTCAGGTACATGGCCAATGCTGGAATAATTACAGGATTTGGGGGATTATTATACTGTAAGTGCTTTCATGGTGACAGCTGGGAGCTTTTTTAGTCCCTGTGACACATAAGCTCAAAGAATAAAACCAGTCTTCCTAAAGCCTGTCTTAATCATTCCTCAGCATGTACCTACACAAGGCTTTGAACCCTCGCTGAGAATACTATTAGAATACTTATTATCATATTCCAGATTAATCCTCTATCATTATGGAGTTTTGATTTCTTTAAATGCAGCCCAAAATCTTATTACCATATTAATATAATGTTTTGATGATTATTTTTTATTTTTGTCCCATATACTTTCTATACTTTCCTCACTTATTACAGGCAGACGGTTTCATCATGACGGAGAACTCTCTCGGGTTGTCTCCTTCCCGTCTCATTCTCCACACCTTTCAACCGCTCGTTCTTCAATAGCAACTTTTACATTACAGCATGGCCAAGGTCCTAAATTAGATACAAATCACTGCCTCTGTGGCTCTGGAATTGTTTTGCGGGCTGGCCTGTACTCCAGCAGTGACTTCTCCATCCCACCCCTGCTGCCTCCTGAGTGATAGGGTCCATGGTCTCCTCTCTCCACTCTGAGGCTCAAGAGTTTCATTTCCATCCCTGTGATCTAACAAACCCATTACCTCCAGCAGCCACGTAGCTCTGCACCGGGCAGGACACAAGCCCCAAGCCCTGGGCCCGGGGACTGACTGACTGACACAGCCCAGAGGTAAGCCACCGTGGCGCACCGCTCAACCACCTTCAATGGCCATACGTCCGAATAGAAGAGCTCTATAGACAGGCCCTGTGCACATTATCTAAACCATTCCAGAGAGGCGAGAGGAATCGGCTCTTGTGGCCTCTGTTTATCCTCCTCTCCTGTAGTCAATCAATTAGGGGATCAAAGGAGGAGAGTGAAGTGTCACAAAGCTTCTCCCACACACCGCTGGCTGGGGCTGCCACCTCGGCCCTTGTCCCGATTTGACTGACAGCAGCCCAGAAAAAACAACGGTCCAAGGCTGGGACTTCATGAACAAATATGAGACCATAGGGGACAACCAGAACACATGCATGGTTTTGATCTGGACAACCAGAACACACATTTCAGAGGGATAGAGTTAACCGTGAGAAACACACTGAGTAAAGATCATGAAAACAACAAAACCGCATCAGCCTCTGTTCACTAAGATCCAGTGGCATATATCTTATACTGGATGACAACTCTGTGTCAGTTCTTTGAGAAAAAAAGTATTGCATCACAATTTGTCTAACAATTTGCCTCATTTATTTTAATAAATTCAATAAACAGTTTGACACCTTAACATACATTTCCCAAATTACTAGTTAATTAATTTCACTAACTTCATCAAGTCTTTCGAATTCTCCTATCAGATGGACTTTCAAATTGGCTATATTAGACCAAAACAATCAAGTGCAAATCTTACTTTTGAGGAATGTTTTGTTGTGTTAAAATATCTTTATGTTGGTTGTATTCAAAAAGTTTTTGAGACTAATTTCTAATTCATTATTTACTCACTTTTGTGTTTAAATAACAACCGAATAATGTGTTTTGTTTATTTCATTTGTATTTTAACTTGGTGACAATAGGGAAAATCATGTTTTTGCATTAAATGCACAAGATGCCTACTGAATATAATAACCATAGAAAGCCAATGATTGTGTTTTAATAAAATACTGTATGAAAGAGAAATAGAAAATAAAAAAAATAATAAAATCACAAACAAAATGTAATCATTTGTGCATATCTAAGTAGCCACGAGTAGATGATTTATCCGTAATGTTGTATTTTGAAAAGTTTTGATGCATATTTAGTTAGCAATTTAGGGCTAAATTCCATAAAGCTTGCATTGCAGTACTTCACTGTATATCTTGTGTTATTGGCTAATTTCACTCTGGTCTTGTGTACTGTATAAAAAGCTACACCAACTACCAGGGTGACCCACTTCATAGGTGTTCTTTTACTTCAGGATAAGATGTCTGTGGGCACAGGATGAATAGTGCAAGGCACTGCATAAACATTATGGAGGGTTTCAATGAATCCCAGCCCGATATTACATCTGTTATACAGTATAACATAATTTTGTCTAGTGGAGGCACTGCCAAATCTAGTCATCATATAGCCCTTCTAAAATAAGGGTTTGATTCTCAGTGATTCCTGACTTTGTCTCAATAAATATAATAAAACATTATGTTGACTGATTGGGGAAATATGCAAGTTTCTAAGTTTCTAAATATTTATTTCATTTAATGTGTTTTCTGCATGTCGTTCAACAGTGGGGACACCAGATTGTAATATACCACACAGCTGACAGTCGCAATGCCACCCTGGATGGCTTGTAATGTACCAACCATTTGTTGTGACAGTGCAATTATTAAGAGACACCATTCCAGAAAAAAGGCCCAGCCAGTCCCAGACAGATGGACAAACCACCAGACAAGCAGCAGTATGGCAGGCAGGTGGAAAGATGATCAGAAAGCTACACGGACAAACAGGGAGACAGGCTAGGAGACAGATAGACAGACAGACACAGGGGTGGCAGCGTACACTGGTGGTCAGCAGTATTGAGTCAGTAACTGAAGGGTCGCTGGTAGGTATCACTTACCTAGCAAGTTGAAAAATGAATCATTCTGTACCCCATTGCTCCAAATTGTTGAAAATACAGTGGTTCTCAAAATTATTCATCCCCCTTGGATGTTTCCCCATTTAATTGTGTTACAACACAAAATTAAAATGGATTTAATCAGAAGTATTGCCGCAGAACAAAAAACAAATGAGCAAATTGTTCTATATTGCATAAGTATTCACCCCCTTTGCTATGACTCACCTGAATGAGCTGTGGTCTACCAACTGTATTTAGAAGTTGGAGTCCACCTGTGTACATTTAAGGTGTTTTACATTCAGATTAAATACACCTGTCTCTGGGAGATTCCACAGTAGTTAACACAGTTCCTAACATAAACAACATAACCAAGACAAAGGAAATTCAAAGCAAATCTGGGATAAGTTTAATCAAAAGCACCAATCAGAGGTAGCATATACAAGCATTTGCAAGGCATGAATACCCCCCAGAGCACAGTAGAGGACATTATTAACAAACAGAGAGAATATGGCACAACTTTGAATCTGTCTGGAATAGGCCGTCCGCAAAAACTGAGTATCCAGGCAAAAAGGCACTAGTCACGGAGGCCATCAAGGGCTCTGAGGCAAGTCTAAAGACACAGTTTTACACTCTGTACACTGCAACAATAGCCCCGGTGCTTAAAAAATGTGGCCTTTCAGGGGGAGTGGCAAAAAGAAAGCCATTGTTGAACAAAACTAATATGAAATCTGAAGTTTGCAAAGAGTGTGGCAGAAGGCCTGTGGAAGACTCTGACACCAAGTGGAAGAGGATTCTATGGTCTGATTAGGCTTTTTGGCCTCAATGCTAAGTGTTTGTGGCAAACATACCACCGCACATCATCCTGGGAACACCATCCCTACTGTGAATCATGGTGGTAGCAGCTTCTCTGGGTCAGGGCCAGGAATGTTTGTGGAAATAAAGGGCAAAATGGATGCAGCAAAGTACAGAGAAAACCTGGAAGAAAACCTGCTGACGTCTGCAAGAGACCTTGGAAGATTCATCTTCCAGTGTGATGATGACCTTAAACATACAGCCAAAGCCACTTTTAAGTGACTTAAAAACAAAAAGATAAATGTTCTGGAATGGCCCAGTCAAAGACTGGAACACAAATCAATTAAGGATCCGCAAAAAGACCCAAAAGCACCAAAGGTCTCCATCCATCTTGACAGAGTTTGAGCAATTTTGCAAAGAAGAAAGAACATGAATTGTTTTGTCCAAATGTGCAAAGGTTTTAGGGACTCATTCATGTAGACTCACGGCTGTAACTGCTGTCAAAGGTGTTTCTACCTAAAATTGACTGAAAGGAGTGAATACTAATGCAATCAATTATTTTTTTTTGTATTTAGAATTTATTTAGAACCACATAAAGTTGTTTTTTTTCTTTGACATCAAGGACTTTATTTGTGCTGATAACTGGCAAAAACTCCTGATTAAATCTGTTTTGATTTCATGTTGGAACACAATACAATGTGGAAAAGTCCAAGGGGGTGAATACATTGGAGAGCCGCTGTAAGAATTTCTAAGAATAATAATCCACACTTACCTATAGTGCCCTCCACATTTATTGGCACCCCTCATAAAGATGAGTAAAAAAGGGTTATAAACCAGAAAAGGAACTGGGCAAGCCTAGTTCAGCCAGCCCGCAATTGAAAGTGATGAATGTTGTTGTCCGCACTGGATTCAGCCTGTCTTTAGCCACTACACCACTGAAATGCACGCATATCTAGTGTCGGTATAGCATCTCGACATTAGATCATTCTGACACCCATTAACATCACGCAAAGTTTGAATATTTCACTAGGCACATTAAACGTTGTGCTAAACTGACTAACGTTTCTTATTCAGTTTACCTCCCCCACAAATAGCATCTATGAACTGTATGGCATTTGCCACTGTCCGTTTAAACAGCTTATTAGCCATTTGTTAATGGCTGATCATGCATTAAAGCCCTCAAAAAAGAATATGATATAATTGATTAAAAAACCCAAATGTTTTGGGTCTTCTGTTTGTCATTCAAGCATCTACTTTGCACTATTTAGCATGTGTGCATTTTGTGTGAGCCCGCTGAGAGAAAGAGAGAGAACGCAGGGGTTGCAGGGCTTGTCATTGTTGGCATCTCTGGTGCCTATGGATATGCGATCATTTTTAAAAAGAAAAATGACAAGGTGTCTCCTGTAGCAGTAGAAACATTAGCAGCAGATGAGTCAGGACGTGAGTGCCACTGCCTCATCTGAAGTTACATGCTCAGGTTGGTGAAGAGGGCTAAGTACCAAGTATTTTCAAGGCATGCCTTTACCTGCTATTTTGTACATAGCATATGATTTTAGGCCTCAATGTTAGAACAAGAAAACTGTGCTTTTGCATACAGATTGAATCTGATCTGAATTTGCTCACATCTAAACCAGACAAATAAAGCCGAACAGTTGTAAACCAACAAAAAGATTAATATTGAATAAGGACCACAAAATGGTGTGAGATTAAACATGTAAAGAATTGATGTCTGATTGACAATGTATAAGTGTAGGCAGCTAACATTTACTTTAAAATTTTCATCGGGGGGGCTAAGCCCCGAATGTATTGTGATCCTAGCAACGCCTCTGGAGCTGGGCAGCAAACCGTTAATCTGTTAATCATTAATTAACAAAGTTAACATTTTTGTTAAAGATTTAACATTTAAATTTACAGTGAAAATTATTATCAGACTAATTAAGTTCCTTTACATTTAACTTCCGCTTAGTCAAGTCCGCTAACCCAAAATCTTCATAAATATACTTTTAAAACCCTCTAGAGTCTAAGCCAATTTCTGCTTCAGTCCAGAGTAGGGAAAGAGATCAAATCCAATGCTTGCTGTGCTGAATATCTAGATGCTATTTTCAAAGTCAAAAATATATTTTTCTGCAGGAAGATTGCGCGCTAGAATCAAGGATTCAGAATGAAGGTTAAGAGTGAAAAACACATTCGGGAACCCTCATTACTTGTAAGCAGCTATTCGTGTGTTGTACTGTAAACATCATCTGTGATTGGCCAACAAAGAATGGCTCTCTAGTATCTGTGAAATGGATGAGTTATTCATTGTTATGCTGGGGTGAGACCTTCCAAAATTGGAGTAACTTCAACTTCACTTTATGTTGCCTCGCCTTGACTGAAAAGGAAAAATGTAATGTCATTTGACTCAGACAGGAAGTCAGGAATCCAATAAAAGTTCTTACACTTTGTTAGATGTTTTTAGTTTGTTTTACGATAAAGATTAATGTTAATGCTTAACTTCCGTTACTTTCTTAACAATTTAACTGATTAATGGTTATCGAAGTTAACTTTTTGATTTACTGTGCCCAGCTATGTACAGTTAGGTCAGGAAATATTTGGACACTGACACTATTTTCATAATTATTGCTCTGTACGCCACCACAGTGGATTTGAAATGAAACAACAAAGATGCAGCTTTAATTCAAGGGGTTGAACAAAAATATTCTATGAAACGTTTAGGAATTGCAACCATTTTCATACACAGTCCCTTTATCTCAGGGGCTCAAATGTAATTGGACAAATTAACACAATCATAAATAAAATGTTCATTTTTAATACTTTGTCGAGAATACTTTGCAGGCAATGATTGCTTGAAGTCTGGAATGCATGGACATCACCAAACAGTGGGCTGTTCCAGAACTGGGCTGGCTATTTTAGAAGTTTTTTCGCAAAGTCTAATCTGGCCTTTCTATTCTTGAGGCTTATGAATGGTTTGCAACTTGTCATGAACTCTCTGTATTTGCTCTTGTGAAGTCTTCTCTTTATGGAAGACTTGGATAACGATATGCCTACCTGCTGGAGAGTGTTCTTCACTTGGTTGGATGCTGTGAAGGTTGTTTTTTTTTACCATGAAAAGGATCCTACGATCATCCACCACTGATGTCTTCCATGGACGTCCAGGCCTTTTTGTATTGCAGAGCTCACCAATGCGTTCTTTTTTTCTCAGAATGTACCAATCTGTTGATTTGGCCACTCCCAATGTTCCTGCTATCTCTCTGATGGATATTTTTTTTTGCAGCCTAAGGATGGCCTGTTTCACATGCATTGAGTGCTCGTTTAACTGCATGCTGTGGGTTCAAAGCAACTGCTTCCAAATGTGAATGCCACACCTGGAATCAACTCCAGATCTTTTACCTGCTTAATTGATGAATAAATAACAAAGGAATAGCCCACACCTGTCCATTAAACAGCTTTGAGTCAATTGTCCAATTACTTTTGGTCCCTTGAAAAAGAGGGGGCTACATATTAAAGAGCTATAATTCCTAAACCCTTCCTCCAATTTGGATGTCAATACCCTCAACTTAAAGCTGAGAGACTGCACTTCAAGCCCATATTCATTATTTAACTGTAACTTGAATAGATTTTGAATAGATTTTGGTAAACTGCCAAAATAACAAAACAATTTTTTCTGGATGTAACTGTATACGTATCAATATATATACACTACTGTTAAAAACTTTGGGGTCACTTAGAAATGTCCTTGTTTTCAAAAGAAAAGCACATTTTTGTCAATTAAAATCATGTTGCAAATGTCTACTGTAGCTGAAAATGACTGATTTTTAATGGGATATCTACATAGGCATACAAAGGCCCATTATCTGCAACCATCACGCCTGTGTTCCAATGGCATGTTGTGTTTGCTAATCCAAGTTTATCATTTTAAAAGGCTAATTGATCATTAGAAAACCTTTATGCGGTAATGTTAGCACAGCTAAAAACTGTTGTGCTGATTAAAGAAGCAATAAAACTGTCCGTCTTTAGACCAGTTCAGTATCTTCCGCATCAGCGTTTGTGTGTTCGTTTACGGGCTCAAAATGGCCATAAACAAAAAAACATTCTTCTGATACTCATCAGTCTATTCTTGTGCTGAGAAATGAAGGCTGTTCCATGCAAGAAAATGCCAAGAAACTAAAAATCTCACAGAACAATGTGTAGTACTCCCTTCACAGAACAGCGCAAACTGTCTCCAACCAAAATAAAAAAAGGAGTGGGAGGCCCCGGTGCACAACTGGGCAAGAGGACAAATACATTAGAGTGCCTAGTTTGAGAAACAGATGCCTCACAGGTCTTCAACTGGCAGCATTATTAATTAGTACCCGCAGAACACCAGTCTCAACATCAACAGTCAAGAGGTGACAGAGGAAGATTGGAAAAAATGTTCTGGACAGTTATATCTAAGCTTGAGGTGTTCAGATCATTTGTGAGATGCAGACTAAATGAAAATATGTTGTAGGAGTGCTTGATGCCATCTGTCAAGCATGGTGGAGGCAATGTGATGGTGTGGGGGTGCTTTGGGGTGGTAAAGTGGGAGATTTGGACAGGGTAAAGGGGATTTTGAAGAAGCAAGGCTATCACTCCATTTTGCAAAACCATGCAATACCCAGTGGACGACGTTTGATTGGAGCCAATTTTCTCCTACATCAAGACAATGACCCAAAGCACAGCTCTGACCTTCCCTAACTATTTAGGGAAGAATCAGCCAGCTAGTATTCTGTCTATAATGGAGTGGCCAGCACAGTCACAGTCACTCAACCCGATTGAGCTGTTGTGGGAGTAAGTACCCATCAAGCCAATCCAACTTGTGGGAGGAGCTTCAAAAGGTATAGTGTGAAATCTCTTCAGATTACCTCAACAAATTGACAACTACAATGCCAAAGGTCTGAAAGGCTGTAATTGCTGCAAATGGAGGATTCTTTGATGAAGCAAGGATTTAAGGACACAATTATTATTTCAATTAAAAATCATTATTTCTAACCTTGTCAGTGACTATATTTCTTATTCATGTTTCCATGGAAAACAAGGATATTTCTAAGCGACCCCAAACTTTTGAATGGTAGTGTATATCAAAAAGATATCTGTTTCAGTTAGATAACTAGCAAGGGTTAATTATTTTAATGCTCCAAATTTTTAAGACCATTTTGTTGTGGGTCATGTTTTATCGTTTGCTTTGAACAACAGGGCTAGTAGGCTAACTTGTTTAGTCTGTCATCTAAATACAAAGTAACTTTCATGTTCAACTGTTTCACTAGAACAAGTGAATATAGTCAACTGAGGCAAAATCATTGATAAGAAAATCAAAAATGATTGCAGTTGCTGGTCATTGTCTACAAGATTTTTTAAAATCTATTTCTTATTTGACACATCAAATAGGTTTATTTAACCTGTAAAATAATGTTTTTAATGTGATAATTAACATGCAATGGCCCAAACAACATTCCAGAGAGAAGTGAGAAGTTCAGATGAATCATCACAGGGCTGCTTAATACCCAATTTATTGGGCTGGATGTCCTATATTCCATAAGAATTACCAATTTATTTTAAAACCATGTTATACGTAAACTGATTTGAAACATAAAAAAATAACATTTGGCTGGAACGGTTTTAGAGATTTAATTGATAACAGTTAGGCCAGTGTTACAGTAATCACACCAACAGGCAGGTTTTAGAGCTTTAATTGATAACAGTTAGGCCAGTGTTACAAGAATCACACCAACAGGCTGATTTCGAGCTTTAATTTATAACAGTTAGGCCAGTGTTACAGTAATCACACCAACAGGCTGTTTTAGAGCTTTAATTGATAACAGTTAGGCCAGTGTTACAGTAATCACACCAACAGGCTCAAGGTAGTAAATACCAATACAAGTTCCCACTAGTCTAATACTTCATACAGCAGAATAAATTATACCATGGTTATATACATACATGCAGAACAGAAAGGGAAAACACAAAAAAGCAAAACACAGATGCCATAAAGCAAGTAAACAGGTTAGAGGTCAGAAGGAGGGTGGGGGAGAGGAGTCATACAGTAATGTTTTGAATACCCAAATGTCCATTAACACAGTTTTAGAAATGGATTTGATGCACTGGATTTTTTTAAAATGTCATTTTTTTAATATACACAATAATGGGTCTTTATTAAACAGAGACTGCCAGCCGGTGTTCAGTCATTCAGTTATCTATACTCTAGATACACATAGTCAGAGAACATTGGGGTCCGTCCCTTTTCTAAAAAGGAGAGGTCCCCATCCGTCAGTGGCATCAAAGCTGTGCTGCTGAACCCCTGGACAATGATTCATTCTGAGAGGTTAAAGGTCAGATACATTTTCATGGTCAACTGTAAGGTCTTCACTTAGATCATGAGTCCATAAGGTCAAGTGCAGGAATACACTTTTCAGTACTTTGGGTTGCACTTGTAGGTGTGGAATAATAGGTTACATCTGGTCACCATCAAAACGCATTGGTCCATCTCTCGCAACCAAACTAGTTGAGTTGAGTTTCTACCTTTTTTATTCAATTATTAATTTGAGGATGTATAATGAAATTGTCTTCTAATTTAATATACAGAATTCCCTACTTGGCTGGACGCAAAACACTGCATATAAAGAAAATGAAATATAACAACAAACATAAAGAAACCAGTAAGAAAACTAAAAGATACATTGACTTCCGTAAATCCCTTGCTTAACTACCACTGAACATTGTTTTTGTTTTAGTATAAAACATACTCTTTATAAACAAACAATACACAATCTGCTCCGGCTACTGTACATTTTCCATTTATAGGCGACTAAGGGTCCAATCCTCACTTGAAATATGCAAATATAACTCACTCCAAGTAACGGAATAAAATCATACAAGGATGTCAATGGTGTCAAGGTTCTGAGTTAACGTTCACCCATTTCAAGTTAGAATTCAGCCCAATTCATTGTGTCAAAAGTCAACTATGAGTGCTACACAAATGTTTCATATCAGCTATTCTTAAAAAAAAAAAAATGTTTTTTTTTTACATTTCTGTGAGTGTGTCGGTCAGCGCAGGAGTTGAATGTCCAGGGGAGCCAGAGAGGGGGCCGTTACCTGTGCCCTTTCACAAATTACTGGATTATTTGATTTGCCAAAGTGCATGTGAATGGCACAGCATGTGTATTCTCAATCTCATCATGGGCAGAACAGGAATGTGGCTGCATCAGTCAGCCATGCCGAAGGAATGTTCCAGAGGAATGCGAACTTGGTCCAAAGCAAAGTTGTAAACAGCTACATGTGCCTTTAAAAAATGTCTTAATTAATCTAAGAACAAAAAAAAAAACATGTAGTGAGAAGGGTCATTTTGAATTAGCTTTGCCACTAGGTCTGTGCTGTTAAATCTCCTCGACCTAAAGTCACACAGAGCTCTGTGCAGACAGGGTTGCTGGGTAGTGGGTTTAGTCCTTCTTGGCAAGGACTACATTTCTAAACAAAATACATTAATTTCCCCAATCCTGTTTTTACAAACAATGACCTCCTCCCCATGGAGTACAGCTAAAGATGGGATGGATGTTGGTGGGGGGAAGCCATTGGCCGCCAAAGCGCTGCTAATTCCCAGTAGAATCCGCCCAGCCAGACTTCCTACTGAGTGGCCAAGTTCTTTAGGAATGTCAAGTTGAACATGAACGCGGGAAGGTCAAATTGCTCACCAACATTAGAGCCCAGGGACCAGAAGGAGCAACAGCAGCCTGGAAAACAATCAGCTTGTCTTTCTGACTGGGCCAACACACACAGCCAGCATCACACAAAAAGACTTTAAAGGAACAACAAAAAAACTATGACATTCATCTTAATCAGAACAGCAATGATAATATTAACAATATCAATCAAAATAACAGAGTGAAGATCATTTGAATGACACTTGGTCTTGGTGAACTACTAGAAACAACAAGGTCAAAGTACATGTGGAAGTGTCTCCAAGTGTGTGCTGGACTGGAATGCAGCCGGCAGCATGAGGGCGTGTTCTCCATGCGGATTGGGGCCATCGTCTCTAGGTCATCCGAGCAGAGCCAATCAGGGGTGAGGAGGGCACAGGGGAGGGGCTGAGCCAAAGTAAGGAGCCTGCGGGTAAGGGCGGGACCACCCGGTGGGCGTCGACGGAAAGGCGGTTCTTATGACCAGTCCTCTCACAGTCAGGAGCCTAAAAGACATTCTCACACACACAAACACGTCCTGACAGCCTGCTGGGTGGGTGTGTCCTGCTGCAGAGGGCGGCAGCGGGGTGGCGTATGTTAGCTTAGACTGGGTGGAGCCAGGCGGACACTAGGGCGTTTCAGTAGGCCTGTCCCGTCTCCACCTGCAGTAGTCCCAGGACAGCAGAGTGATCTCCCAGCTTCATCCTCCTCTGGGTGGACAGACTCACATTCTTGGCCAGGTAATCCACAGCAGCTGGAGAGAACCGAAACACACGGACACACGTGAGCATGTGAAGGATGAACATGAATATGGATGTACGCTAAATACACACACAAACACATGTACAAATATGCGCACGCACGCACGCACGCACGCACGGGCAGACGGCCCACTCTTAAGACACGCCCCTTTCTGACCTTGTTCAATGCCATTTCATTTCTCTGTGTGACTCTGTTCAAAATGAGTTATGGCAGAACCAAGTGAAGTAGAATGAGTATTCTGAAAGCAAAACAATCTCTCTCCCATGCCCTGTCTGAGGTTGGCATTGACTTGGCACAGGGCATGTGCTAGCTCGCTGTGTCTCCACGCTGTCACTCAGCATGGTCCTAGTATGTGTTGGTTCTGCCAGTCTTCATTACACTTGGCATCTGTGATTTCATGCCCTCCACACTCCCCATCACCAATCATTTTCATCAGCAGACAGCAGCCTTCTCTTCTGTCCTCCACTCATTAGCCAGCCACTGTGCTCAATCACTGTCTTAATTAACACACATCAGATCACATCCACGCCGACATCACTCTCTCGCTGCTTCGCTCTGCAAGCTGGCTGGTGATAACACTACTGTCACGCACACGCACGCACACACACACTCACACACCTAAACAAACATACAATGGTGTACAAACAGGACCAAGCGGAGGTTAGCTAGGGAAGTGTGCTTCAGTTTAACACCGATGAAGGGTTGTGACTGCATCAGTCAATAATTATGCTAATCTAATAGATCAGACTGTTTCCTGTCCCGAGGTGTGTGTGTGTGTGTGTGTGTGTGAGGGACAGAAAGAGGTGGCCAGGAGGACAGGGTGGCCCCTCAGGGTGTGTTTCTCCCTTTGAAGAGGCCCTCCCTTGGTTCCCAGCCAAGCGGAGCAGAGTGGGGTGTGACTAAGCCAGTCAGCACCGGAGGGGACTCAGAGACCTTTATCAGGAGCACGTGTCTGCTCTGACAGAGCGGGGGTCAAAGGTTAGGGGGCAGCTCGGCCTGGGAGATGGTGGAGGTGGTAGGTACCATTTCCTCAAAACATTTCCTATTTACACTGTTTCTCAATAGTGTGGAAGTGTTTATTGGAACTGTGATTAAACACACCTCTAGCAGAACAACAATGGTAAAACGCTTAATTGGATTTGAAAACTTGAAATGTCATGAATAAATACAAAAAAAACCATTTTTTTAATCTATTTGTTTACAAAGCATCAACATCAAATTGCAACCTCTTCTTTTCATCAGAAGAGAAGAGGTTGCAATTTTCCACACTTTTTTCAACCAACAGTAAATACCACTGCACAAAACTGAATGGCTTTGGGTTACTCCAAGGTCATCATCTATGACATTGACATTATGAACTTCTTCTGCAGAAGTTAACCTTTCCTTATGCTCGTTGGGGAACAGCCTTTGTATTGAACACCTAGAATTTGTTAATGATGACACAGACGAATGAATCCTGCCCACTACCAGTTGCTTTTTATTTTCTTCTTGATCAGGAATATATTTGATTTGATATTAGTAAAATTGTTGCCTAATATGTGAATAAAAGCATAGTATTTTCACATAATTCTGCAGCTTAGGATAGTTGTATGTCCAGTTTGGAACATTGTGACATAGTGAACATCATGATATAGTGATTATACATAAATGTAAATATATATATATATATATATATATATATATATATATATATATATATATATAAACATCATGATATAGTAATTGTCTGATAATATAAATCAATATAAATGTACATTTATGTTAATGCCGTTCCATATAGTTTTGTTCCTTTGATTAATGTATTTCTAATTTGACATCCCGCTATACAAACACACACACACACACACACACACACACACACGAATTCAGATGCAGGACTTACTCTGTCCATACTGGCTGTACTGGTATCCGGCGGTGACGGGATCCACACTGTAGCTGGTGGCGCTGTAGGTGGGGGGGCAGTAGGACTGGGAGGAGGCCAGGCTGTCCACCCCCTTGATGGAGTCAGAGCGCTGGCTGCAGCTGGCTGAGATGGGGTTGGAGGACTCCAGGCTTCCATGGAGGGGGGAGATGGAGAAGTCATGCTGGGACTGAGAGGGGACCGCGTTGGGGTTACTCAGGATGCTCATCACCTGGACGGGACAGACGGGGAGACAGAGGGGGAGTTAAAAAGGCCCCTTCCTAAATAACTAATGGATGGGATTGAGTAACTGCACCAAGAACATGCAACAAGCACCCAAACATTTTACACCACGGAATTTAACTTTTAAAAACGGACCAAACAAACACTTAAACAGAAAAAAGAAACGGGGGGCGAAGGACGGAGACGGTGTGAGAGAGGGAAAGAAACGAAAAGCGGTGCCACTGGTTTCAGTGTTGAGCATTTGGGACAGCGCAGGGACAGAAGGGCTGCCA